>APFE031074551.1:10888-33168 GCA_000404065.3 Pinus taeda
AATGTACTTGATAGCTCATGACTTCTTGACTTTGTGAGTAAATAGTTCATTGTTGTATCCGGTTATGTGCTTTGTTGTATTTCCTTTGCTTTGTTTCAGGTCGATTAATTGTTGAGGAGAAGGACGCAGAAGCTAGAGCAGTGCAATGGAACTCCGACCACCGGTTGAGGTAGGCCTCCAACTTGAATTGTTTAAGGAAAGCTATTGTTGATCTATCTTTGTTTGTGACTAGACCCACTCTAGGGCTAGAGGGGTTGCCTCTGTCTGTAGAGGGAACACTTTCCTGCATCACACTTGTATTTGGTATCTAATTTCCCATCTATACAATCACTTCCTCAGTCAAAATGAACCTACACTCTATCGTAGCTTCTCGCTCTATGTTCTTCTTACTAGATTTTCGAGGGTGTATTGTTGCGATATATCCTAGTAAAGCATTTTGTAGCAATATAAGCTTTAGAGGTGGAGGGATCAGTGCCACCACTACATGATACCCATTCCTAATAAATATAAATGATTTTTTCATATATATAATTTTATGACAATTTATTATGTATTATATATTAATTCAACACAATCTAACTTGTAGACAAAATGGCTTTTTTATTGGAATCAAGCGATATAATTTCGAAAAAGGTATTTAAAACACACTTTTGAATGCATCAATGTTCAACACTTGAGAAAAAATTTTATGCACTCAATCTTTTCAAATTAAAGAGCTTAAACTTATGTTTCTTAGAAATCTCTACCAGTTTTTGGGCAAATTTGACTAGAAAAATGTTCTGCAAAAGGCCCTTTGATCTATTAGTTAGAATATGCATATTAAATATATTATCATGACATTTTTATTTTATTATTACTTATTATATTAATTCAATATAAGAAGAAAAAGAACATTTCTAAGGTAAGAACTAATTCTCATTAGCTTCATAGTCAAGCTAGATGTTGGTCTACTCCCAAAATTCCATGGGAAAAAATAGTCTGTCACATGTATGATACTAAGAGGGTTGAATATGAAAATCACTTTTTGTTAGATTTCCCAACTTATAGTCAAATCTGTTTTAATTTTCAAAATATTCGTCACACTACCAACCTTGTTAACCTACTAAAGGCAACAAAACTATGGTGATTTAGGAATGCTTCTCTCACTTATCTTTAAGCATAGAAATAATATGCTAAAAGAAATCGATTAATTTCTAGTTTGATAGATGTTAAGCCCCAAAACTACCTCTCTTCCAAGCATTTTCTTAAACCCTTTCTCTTCTATTTTCCCATGTCAGTGCATCCTAAGCTATCAAAAGTTGTCACATGTTGAATGCAGGAGTGTATATGAGTGATTTTCAAATAATATCATTGTGTGTGCTATTTGATCTAGGTTTTGTTTATCAGTTACAGAATGTAGCCACTTTCCGCAGCTAACTGGCAATTCCGCAATCATTTTCATTGTTCTACAGGTTACAAGTGTCAGTAGGAGGAATGAGACACACGGGTAGCTTAGGAATTATCCACACATGGATGAGGTCCTATTTGCTTAGCCAAATTTGGAAGGAAAGGTCCTAGTCAAAGGGAGGTCAACAAAGAGTTCTATGCAAACTAGAACTCTGTTCCTACACGTGAAAGAACCCCAAAGCCATTCCCAAAATCATGGATCCATTTTTGCCACCTGCATGTCGTCTCCGTAATGCAATCCAACATCCACCTCGCATAGATTTATTTCTCATGGCAAACGAGAGGCTGAATCCTCAGATTTTGACATGTTCACGTGTATATTGCTGAAGAAATTCCTCTGAGATATAGTTATCTATATTCTCTATATATATAAGTGTTTGCAATGCAAATAGTTGGTTCTTGATATTGTCGTTTTAGCGTTATTTTGCTATTTTGTAACCGAGAGACATATTACTCTGTTTCATAATACAAAACTCTATTTTTCACATCGTTGTTTAAACGTGGTTTGAAGTAATAGTGTGTTAGTCCAAAGCTGTGCAGAGGGCCCCTGCGTAGCTGAGGTCCCTTCTTTCGTTTTTGTATAGTTTTTCATGTATATGTTCATGTATATTTTCTCTCATTCGAATTGTATATTTCTCATGTTTTGCTTATGATATTAATCATTCTAATCCTATAAATGTTTTTGCAGCTTGTCACATTTCTTACTAACACTAATAAGTGCACTTCATAACAGGTATTTAAGTCTGGTTATGCTCGAGCTTCTTAGTGTAATTTTTGCATCAAGTGGTGATATTGAGACTTGGTTCCTCTGCTAAACTTTAGTTTTGAATTTCAGTTGTTTATGCTTTTACATAGTGAGATTTGTTTACTGTTTAAGATAGTTTAGATATCAATTCTTCGTGCTATATGATGATATTTCTGGAGCCTTTAGCTTAACCCCATTCTAGAAGTTAATTGGCAAGATATTGTGATTATAGGTGAAGTAATTGATTTTTCTTTTATTAGTATGTGAGTAGATAGTTTAGATGTCAGTTCTTTCATGATATATGATGATATTTCCAGAGTCTTTAGCTTAACCCTGTTTTAGAATTTAATTAACTAAATATTGTGATTATAGGTGAAGTAATTGGCTTTGTTTCATTAGTGTGCAAATTAGATGATTTAGATGTCATTCTTTTGATGCCATATGATGATATTTCTGGAGCCTTTAGCTTAGCCCCGTTTTAGAAGTTAGCTGGTGAAATGTTGTGATTATCGGTGAAATCATTGACTAGTTTCCAGTTTCTTTACATTTTGGTTTGAGTTGCAGCAGTTTAGTAGATTTCAATTTTGTAATTAGATGGACAACAGAGATAGTAATCTCATTTTCAATACTTCATTTTCAATTTGGTTTATGTAGCTACATGTTTACACTCTTATTCAAGTTCTGATTTTGTATACAACATGTTTTAAGATCGCTTAAGTTCAAAGTTTGGAAATTATCACAAGGAGCGAGAGGATAAACCTTGTCTTCAACTCTACATCCACACTTGATATTTAAAAGTATTCTTAAACTTTTGCTTTAATAGTATATTAGGATTTCCATTGCATTAGACAACTTTAGGAGACCAACAGAACAAAACCTTGAGACAAGATAAAACTGAAAACAATGAGGTAAGAAAAGGGTTACCTAGCACATATAGTGTACTACACCTCATCAATTTACGACTCCCGGATTGATAAATTATGTAACTAGGTAGCTTATCTCTTACATTAAATAAAAAAGGAAAATTAATAGTTTCTTGAAGTATGCTCTCCTCTTGCACCTAGTGTGATCTACAGGATCATAAAAAAAGAATTATTAGTCCAATATTTTGTTGAGTATGCTCTCTTCTTGCACCTAGTGGGATCTGAAAGATCCGCAAAAGGATTATTAGCCCAATTAAAATCATCAAAAAAAAATAAAATGACATGCATAGAGAAAGAGATTCTAGGGGAAGGTTTATAGCTAGGGGAAAAAGTTTGATTTTTACAACTCCAACTACTTCAAGGAATAGACAAGATACACCTCCATCCCAGACTCATACTCCCAGCCTTAGGATTCCTGGAATTCAAGGGGAAAAAACTGAATTAGAAGATTCTCCCACTCCATCTACTAAATCTAACATAGGAGAAGAACACTTCTTCACCTCCATAGGGGAACCTATTTCAGTGGAAGAAGTAGAATTACCTAGAGAAGAAGAGGAGGTAGAAAATTTCTCTCATCAGCCATTAGTAGAAGAGCCAAAAGATTCTGAGGAAACTATCAAGGCAGAAGAAGAGCAAGATGGAAAATTTTCACTATTTGGAGGAATGGGTAGAGACAAAGGTAGAGGAAATAATGGAGGTGGTAGAGGTAACAATGGAGGAGGTAGAGGTAACAATGCAGGAAATAGGGAATGAGATAACTCATTTGGATTTCCCAAAGTAGATGAGGAAACACATACAACAAGGAAAAACATTTCACCATCTGTCCTCCCAAACTTTTATGGATTGCGAAGTGAGGATGTTCCCTCTGCTTGTCTTTCAGCTATGTGTTTTATTTTGCATCTCTATTTGAATAGATTTGGTAACACTCTTGGAGTAAACAAGTCTTATGATTAGTATTAATACTATTTATCCAAGCATGTGGTCTTCTGATCACCTGTAAGACAAAACAAACTGTCAGGAAAACATTAGGTTGACAGGGAGGGTTGAAATGGTTTCATTTGAGATTGAGAGGTCTGTGGAGTGAGTCCGGAGTGCTTTTTGGGAGGTAAACCACGCTTGAATCAGTTAACAGAGGCTTCAGGTGGCACAGATGGGTTGCATATGATTTTACTACACAATTAGGTAAAAACGGGGAAAACTGGGGTTTGTGTGTTTGAACGGGTAAATGGTTGATATTGGCGGGTCAACGATAGTGACAGGTTACATCAGCGGGGGTGATTTGACATTTTTTATCGTTTGCAGGAAGTGGTAAGCGGTTTGTATCACACCGCTTTTGAGGCTGGGAGGTTTTGGGCTGGGGGCAAGCAAGCATATGGGTTGTGCGATGCGTGGCAAGGGTACGGGCGGAAAACTGTCTAGTGATAGCAAGTTGAAGCGTGGTCACCAGGGGGGGCGTGATATTTTCGTTGACCATTGGATGAAAAAGGAGTGATCGGATGGCAGACGAGCATTGGAGACAGCAGAACTTTATTTGTGGTGGGCCCGATGTAATTACCAATGTTTTAATCATATCGAGGTCAATACAATTGGACGGGGGTGGTTATTAATTAACCTAGAGGGTTAATTAATCCCATATAGTGTACCAGGGAGTTAAGGCTCTTAACAAATTACATATTAACTTGTTAATTCTCCATTAAAAGATGATTATGGCTGTATTCAACCAGGGGTGAAATATATAAAATGTCGAGATTTTATATATAATTAAATAATACGGGAAAAGGGTAAAATTTATTTGGGAGTTATATACTATGTGTTAAAGGTTAATATGACATTAAAATGATAATAAGCGCTAAGTAAAACATTTAAAGAGTATATTCAACTTAGGCTAAAGTGAAAAAGGGTTTTTTTAGGTGGTGTTATGTATTTTCCTAAGTAAAGTAGGAATTTTCTTTAGGAAAACTTATGAAATGAAATCCATAATTTATGGATGATTCTGAATATTTAGGCTTTTAAATTATTGGGCCGAGGGCCCGGTCCCTCCAGAAGTCAGAGAAATGCTCTGAACCCCTTTAATTTTCAAAGACCTTTATACTTCAGGGGGAATTAGTAAAATCTTTAGGAAACAATGTGAATAGAAGTTAGTTATTTGACCTTGTCTTGCTTGAACTACATCAAGTGTAATATTTGCCTTGTACTTATGATAAAAGTGAAAATTAACACATTTAGAGACATTATCCATCACAAGTAATTCTGCAACACCATCTACCTACACTACCTACTTTAACCTAACATTTTTTCTTTTTTATTTGGGTGCACTTAAACTGACAAACCCTTATCAATCTTAGTTTCCTTTTACATGGCAAGCCTACCTAAGTCTACACTTATTACATCCAAGGGCTCAGATTAAACTGTTGAGCTCTTTTTTATTCACTATACCTATCTACTTATCTGCCAAGATTACATTGTTTGGCCAAATATTTATTTTCTATTCTACAACATGAAATTGAAAAATGAATGAGCCAAGTTTAAGCTATTTGACTCTTCATAAATTGTGGAAAAAGTTTATCAAGCTGCACATAATGCTTATTACAAAAAATGAAATAGTAGTGGCATTTAGACTTGCACACTTTCCTGGTCTATTTTTGTTTGGGGTTCATTTTTTTCACTTGTTTGACCATTATATTCATTTTACCCTTTGATTTTTATTTTAGGGTATACCCTCTTCACATTTTTTAATTTTTTTTTAATTTTTTGACAATGTAGAAAATCTTTGCAACAAGAAAAGGTATGAACTTATTACAGAGCTCATCAAGTCAATCATGAAATATGACACCTGTTGGTATAGGAGCATAACACATACAACTTAAAGAGAGCAAAAATGAACAATTTAGATGAAGAAACATTTAAAGCCCTTTTATTGAAAGACATTAGAGATGAATGGATAAATATTTTAAACATGATGGGGATGGGAGACATCTCTCAACTTCCACTAAGTGACATAGCAGAACTATGTGTCCATCTTTCAAGGGGAAAATCTAAAACTGGAAAAGGACGTAGAGATCCTTCTTTTATTAGAGCCAACAAATCTGCATCTGGGACAATAAGTATGGTAGAAAATGGCAATATGCTTGATGAGTTCAAAACTGACATTCTAGGGAGCCTTAGTGAATAGCTAGACATCCTCAACATTCAAAACAAGTAGAAACAGAAGCTGATGCCTTAGCCATCTTTTGCACAAAATATAGAAAGAAATATGCTCTAAGAGAACGTCCCTTAGATGCAAAAGTTGTAGAAACATGTATGATAATGCTTGGAAAATCATGAGACCAAAGATTGTCCTTCAATCCCAACTCTTAAAGCTGTCTTTCAAGAGGACCCAAACTCTGTAGAATCTCTTTTCTTTATTTCAAGAAGACCTTGGCAAGGGCAACAAAATCAAGGATTTAACAATCCAACGAATTTTCAGCCCCCACCAAATTGGAATTCTTGGCAACAACCTTGGCCTCAACCTCAAAATCAGTATCAATTTCAATCATGGGAACAAGGGGTACAAAATCCTTATGGGATATTTGCTCAATATTATCAATTTCCTCCATCTTATCAGGGCTATCCTCCCCCACAAAACCAACAACAAAATCCATAGCTTCCAAATCAAAGCCCTCAACTTTCACTACCATTTCCACAACAACAACCTCCTCAACAAAATTAAAATCCTCAACTCTTGCTTCCATTTCAACAAAAGCAAAATCAACTACCAAACCAACCATTACCAAATCCCAATAGCAAGAACCCTTAGAATGTTTACATGGTAGAAGGACAACCATTTCCGACTTACATGATTTTTCCTCTAGATCTTAATGATGTTCAACTTAGATCCGGTAGGATTTTAGAAAAGAAAAAACCTTCTATAGATATTCAAGAGCAAGATGCTTCTGAGGAGGATTTTCTGAAAGTAAATAAAAGTTTTGAAGAAGCATCCCTTCTAAACCCAGCCATTGAAAAAGAAAAACAAAAAGAGTCAACCCATAAAACTCCTATAGTTGAGAAACCTGTATCTACATCCACACCTCCTTTTCTTGAGAGATTACAAATTGACAAGGGGGTGGAAAAACAAATCTTGCTGCCTGATTATGATTTCCTAGATGAATTAAAGAATGTCTGTATCAAGATTCCCTTGCTACAAGCCATTAGAAAAATTCCTATTCGAGCAAAAACAATAAAGGAGTTGAGTATCAAAAGACCTGGTAGGAAACCAAGAGACACAAAAATAATCCACTTGGTAGGAGAAATAGCAGATATCATGATGGGAAAGATTACCATGTAGAAATATGTGGACCCAGGTAGTCCAATTGTCAAGACACACATAAATGGAATAGAAATTCCAAATACATTGATTGACTTAGGGGCTGCTATAAACAATATGAGTAGACAGACTATGGAACAACTTAAACTTCCTAATCTTCTTTTCACACCTACCTTACTGCAACTTGTAGATAGATCAGTAATCAAACCAGATGGTGTACTAGAAGATATTTTTATCTCCTTGGATTCTTGGGAATATCCGGTGGATTTCATGATTTGACTCCCAAGAACAATCTAGGAGGACACCCACTCATCTTAGGAAGACCTTGGCTAGCCATAGCTGATGCTTTTATTAGTTGTAGATATGGTGACATGTACATTTCTAATGGTAGTTCAACAAAGAAATTTACTTTGTATCGTCTAGCAAAAGCAATTACAAAAATGGGAGACAATGAATGGATCAATGATGAAGATGTTATACAACCTATCTTTACTCTCTTTGAAGTTAGTGAGGATAGTCAAATCCTCAACACATTAGAAAATTTTGAAACATCTTCAGAATATGATCACACACAATTTCAATTAGATTCTGATATTGAATACTTGTCATTAAGGCAAATGTCTCTCTACTCTATGGAAGAGTTTGGTAGTTCTGCGGTTGAAAATTTTCCAGGTAAAAACATTGAATATCAACAAAAACTTGGAAATGTTACAACAAGAAGAGCTAACGAAAATCTTACAAAAACATTATGTTGCATTTGCATGAGAGTATACTGATATGAAAGGTATTGACCCTACGACTTGCATCCATCATATCTATATTGACGAAAATAGTAGAACAATCAGACAAGCTCAGAGAAGGATGAATCCAAATCTTAGGGAGATTGTGAAAGAAGAGCTCCAAAAATTACTCAATGTGAACTTCATTTACCCAATCTTAGATAGCTGATGGGTTACTCCCTTGGTGATAGTGCCCAAAAAGAATGGTAAATGGAGGGAGTGCATTGATTATAGGGAATTGAATAAAGCAACCTTGAAGGATCACTTTCCTTTGCCCTTTATAGATCAAGTATTAGATACATTAGCAGGAAAAAAATACTTTTCATTTTTGGATGATTTTAGTGGTTATAATCAAATTCAGGTAGCACCTGAAGATCAGGATAAAACCACATTTACTTTTCCATGGGGAACTTTTGCCTATAGAGTGCTTCTTTTTTTATTATGTAATGCACCTGCAACACTCCAAAGAGTAGTACTAGGAATTTTTTTTGATCTAATCCGTGATAGATATGTAAAAAGTGAAAGAGGTTTTTGTATATAAGAATTTTTTTGAACTAAAAATCTCTCAAGTTCCCAAAATGCATCTCTAGCTATTCACAATATTCTCTGTAAATAAATGTATTCTCTGCAAAAAAATGTCAAAAAACAGGATTTTTCACAAACTGAAAAATAAGCTGTGAAGACATGCACTTATCTCCCTCCTGGTAATAGATGTGTACAAATTGAGATAGGTTTTTGTATCATGTCCTGTTAGGAACAAAAACCTCTTCCATTTTCTTCAAATACTTCTTGGATTAACCACAATAGTTTCTGCAAAACTATGACTTAAACAAGAAATTTTTGAAGAATGTACCATTTTTGCTCTAATTTCATCTTTTAACCTTAAACTTCTTTTGATTGTTTTTCACTTTTACTTTGGATAAAATTCATTGTAGCTGGTGAAACTGTTTTCATATTTTTTTAACCCTCAATGGCTTCATGTTTACTTTCATTGTTTATTGTTTACTTTTTACTGTTTACTGCTTTGTTTTTCAATTGTCTTCTCTTTGTCATGAATTTGTATGTTCTGTTTTGTAACTGTCTTCCTTGCTATTTATCTTCATGCTAGTTGATTTACTTGACTTGGTCTTCAATTTGATACCCTTTAACCCTGATACACTTTGATTGTTCTTTACTGTGTCCTTTTTATCTTCAATATATATTTTAGATTTTCACTATCTATTTCAACAGTAAATCCTTTTATTTCCATGTTCCCTCTGCTTGTCTTTCAGCTGTGTGTTTTATTTTTCATCTCTATTTGAATAGATTTGGTAACACTCTTGGAGTAAACAATTCTTATGATTAGTATTAACACTGTTTATCCAAGCATGTGGTCTTCTGATCACCTGTAAAACAAAACAAACTGTCAGGAAAACATTAGGTTGACAGGGAGGTTTGAAATGGTTTCATTTGAGCTTGAGAGGTCTGTGGAGTGAGTCCAGAGTGATTTTTGGGAGGTAAACCAGGCTTGAATCAGTTAACAGAGGTTTCAGGTGGCACAGATGGGTTACATATGGTTTTAACTCACAATTAGGTAAAAACGAGGAAAACTGGGGTTTTTGTGTTTGAACGGGTAAATGGTTGATATTGGCGGGTCAACGACAGTGACAGGTTACATCAGTGGGGGTGATTTGACATTTTTTATCATTTGTAGGAAGTGGTAAGCGGTTTGTGTCACACCACTTTTGAGGCTAGGCGGTTTTGGGCCGCGGGCAAGCGAGCATATGGGTTGTGCGATGCGTGGAAAGGGTACGGGCGAAAAACCGTCTAGTGATAGCGAGTTAAAGCGTGGTCACCAGGGGGGGCGCGATATTGTCATCGACCATTGGATGAAAAGGATTGATCGGATGGCAGACGGGCATTAGAGATAGCAGAAATTTATTTGTAGCAGGCCCGATGTAATTACCAATGTTTTAATCATATCGGGGTCAATACGATTGGTCGGGGGTGGTTATTAATTAACCTAGAGGGTTAATTAATCCCATATAGTGTGGCGGGGAGTTAAGGCTCTTAACAAATTACATATTAACTCGTTAATCCTCCATTAAAAGATGATTATGGCTATATTCAACCAGGGGCGCGATATATAAAATGTCGGGATTTTATATATAATTAAATAATACGGGAAAAGGGGAAAATTTATTTGGGAGTTATATACTATGTGTTAAAGGTTAATATGAAATTAAAATGATAATAAGCACTAAGTAAAACATTTAAAGAGTATATTCAACTTAGGCTAAAGTGAAAAAAGGGGTTTTTTAGGTGGTGTTATGTATTTTCCTAAGTAAAGTAGGAATTTTCTTTAGGAAAAACTTATGAAATGAAATCAATAATTTATGGATGATTCTGAGTATTTAGGCTTTTAAATTATTGGGCCGAGGGTTCGGTCCCTCCAGAAGTCAGAGAAATCTTTTGAGCCCCTTTAATTTTCAAAGACCTTTATACTTCTGGGGGAATTAGTAAAATCTTTAGGAAAAAATGTAAACGGAAGTTAGTTATTTGACCTTGTCTTGCTTGAACTACATCAAGTGTAATATTTGCCTTGTAGTTATGATAAAAGTGAAAATTAACACATTTAGAGAGATTATCCATCACAAGTAATTATGCAAGACCATCTACCTACCCTACCTACTTTAACCTAACATTTTTTCTTTTTTATTTGGGTGCACTTAGACTGGCAAACCCTTATCAATCTTCTTTTTCTTTTACATGGCAAGCCTACCTAAGTCTACACTTATTACATCCAAGGGCTCAGATTAAACTGTTGAGCTCTTTTTTATTCACTATACCTGTCTACTTATCTGCCAAGATTACATTGTTTGGCCAGATATTTATTCTCTATTCTACAACATGAAATTGAAAAATGAATGAGCCAAGTTTAAGCTGTTTGACTCTTCATAAATTGTGGCAAAATTTTATCAAGTTGCACATAATTGCTTATTACAAAAAATGAAATAGTAGTGGCATTTAGACTTGCACACTTTCTTGGTCTATTTTTGTTTGGGGTTCATTTTTTTCACTTTTTTGACCATTTTATTCTTTTTACCCTTTTATTTTTATTTTAGGGTATACCCTCTTCACATTTTTTAATTTTTAATTTTTATTTTTTGACAATGTGGAAAATATTTGCAACAAGAAAAGGTATGAACATATTACAGAGCTCATCAAGTCAATCATGAAATATGACACCTATTGGTATAGGAGCATAACACATACAACTTAAAGAGAGCAAAAATGAACAATTTAGATGAAGAAACGTTGAAAGCCCTTTTATTGAAAGCCATTAGAGATGAATGGATAAATATTTTAAACATGATGGGGATGGGAGACATCTCTCAACTTCCACTAAGTGAGATAGCAGAACTATGTGTCCATCTTTCAACGGGAAAATCTAAAACTGGAAAAGGGCCTAGAGATCCTTCTCTTATTAGAGCCAACAAATCTGCATCTGGGACAATAAGTAGGGCAGAAATTGGCAATATGCTTCATGAGTTCAAAACTGACATTCTAGGGAGCCTTAGTGAAGAGCTAGACATCCTCAACATTTGAAACAAGTAGAAATAGAAGCTGATGCCTTATCCATCTTTTACACAAAATATAGAAAGAAACATGCTCTAAGAGAATGTCCCTTAGATGCAAAAGTTGTAGAAACATGTATGATTTGCTCGGAAAATCATGAGACCAAGGATTGTCCTTCAATCCCAGGTCTTAAAGATGTCTTTTAGGAGGACCCAAACTCTGTAGAATCTCTTCGCTTTACTTCAAGAAGACCTTGGCAAGGGCAACAAAGTCAAGGATTTAACAATCCAATGAATTTTCAGCCCCCACCAAATTGGAATTCTTGGCAACAACCTTGGCCTCAACTTCAAAATCAATATCAATTTCAATCATGGGCACAAGGGGTACAAAATCCTTATGGGAGATTTGATCAATATTATCAATTTCCTCCATCTTATCAGGGCTATCCTCCCCCACAAAACCAACAACAAAATCCATAGCTTCCAAATCAAAGTGCTCAACTTTCACTACCATTTCCACAACAACAACCTCCTCAACAAAATTAAAATCCTCAACTCTTGCTTCCATTTCAATAAAAGCAAAATCAACTACCAACCCAACCATTACCAAGTCCCAACAGCAAGAACCCTTAGAATGCTTACATGGTAGAAGGGAAACCATTTACTACTTACATGATTTTTCCTCTAGATCTTAATGATGTTCAACTTAGATCTAGTAGGATTTTAGAAAAGGTAAAAACTTCTATAGATATTCAAGATCAAGATGCTTCTGAGGAGGATTTTCTGAAAGTAAATAAAAGTTTTTAAGAAGCATCCCTTCAAAACCCAACCATTCAAAAAGAAAAACAAAAAGAGTCAACCCACAAAACTACTATAGTTGAGCAACCTATATCTACATCCACACCTCCTTTTCTTAAGAGATTACAAATTGACAGGGGGGTGGAAAAACAAATCTTGATGCCTGATTATGATTTCCTAGATGAATTAAAGAATGTTTGTATCAATATTCCCTTGCTACAAGCCATTAGAGAAATTCCTATTCAAGAAAAAACAATAAAGGAGTTGAGTATCAAAAGACCAGGTAGGAAACCAAGAGACACAAAAAGAATCCACCTGGTAAGAAAAATAGCAGATATCATGATGGGAAAGATTACCATGTAGAAATATGTGGACCCAAGTAGTCCAATTGTCAAGACACACATAAATGGAATAGAAATTCCAAATACATTGATTGACTTAGGGGCTGCTATAAACAATATGAGTAGACAGAATATGGAACAACTTAAACTTCCTAATCTTGTTTTCACACCTACCTTACTGAAACTTGCAGATAGATCAGTAATCAAACTAGATGGTGTACTAGAAGATACTTCGGTCTCCTTGGATTCTTGGGAATATCCGGTGGATTTCATGATTTTGACTCCCAAGAACAATCTAGGAGAACACCCACTCATCTTAGGAAGACCTTGGCTAGCCACAGCTGATGCTTTTATTAGTTGTAGATCTGGTGACATGTACATTTCTAATGGTAGTTCAACAAAAAAATTTACTTTGTATCATCCAGCAAAAGCAATTACAAAAGTAGGAGACAATGAATGGATCAATGATGAAGATGTTATACAACCTATCTTTACTCTCTTTGAAGTTAGTGAGGATAGTCAAATCCTCAACACATTAGAAAATTTCGAAACATCTTCAGAATATGATCACACACAATTTCAATTAGATTCTAATATTGAATACTTGTCATCAAGGCAAATGTCTCTCTACTCTATGGAAGAGTTTGGCAGTTCTGCAGTTGAAAATTTTGCAGGTAAAAACATTGAATATCAACAAAAACTTGGAAAATTTACAACAAGAAGAGCTAACCAAAATATTACAAAAACATTTTGATGCATTTGCATGAGAGTATACCGATATGAAAGGTATTGACCCTAAGACTTGCATCCATCATATCTATATTGACGAAAATAGTAGAACAATCAGACAACCTCAGAGAATGATGAATCTAAATCTTAGGGAGATTGTGAAAGGAGAGCTCCAAAAATTACTCAATGTGAACTTCATTTACCCAATCTTGGATAGCTGATGGGTTACTCCCTTGGTGATAGTGCCCAAAAAGAATGGTAAATGGAGGGTGTGCATTGATTATAGGGAATTGAATAAAGAAACCTTGAAGGATCACTTTCCTTTGCCCTTTATAGATCAAGTATTAGATATATTAGAAGGCAAAATGTACTTTTCATTTTTGGATGGTTTTAGTGGTTATAATCAAATTCAGGTAGCACCTGAAGATCAGGATAAAACCACATTTACCTGTCCATGAGGAAGTTTTGCCTATAGAGTGCTTCCTTTTTGATTATGTAATACACCTACAACACTCCAAAGAGTAGTACTAGGAATTGTTTCTGATCTAATCCATGATTGTGTAAAGGTATATATGGATGATTTTACAGTGTGTGGTAATACATTTGAAGAAGCCTTGGAAAATTTGGGAAAAGTTCTTAAAAGATGTAAAGAAACAAACCTTTCATTAAGCCATGAAAAATGCTTTATAATGTTTACTGAAGGTATTTTTTTGGGTCATCATATTTCAAGGAATGGGATTAAAGTAGACAAATCCAAAGTTGAAGTCATCTCCAAGTTACCTATTCCAAACTGTCAAAAAGATGTTAGAAGTTTTCTAGGATTTGCTGGATATTATAGAAGATTTATAGAAAACGTTACCAAAATAGCATCTCCACTCTTCAAAATGCTTACAAAAGATTGTGAATTCAAGTGGAGTCCTGATTTCCAATCAGCATTTGAAGCCTTGAAAATACGAATATCTGAAGCACCTATCTTAAGAGGACCAAATTGGAAACTTCCTTTCCATATTTCTATAGATGCTTCAGATACAGCTCTAGGAGATGTACTGGGACAAAAAGACTTGGTTCCTTATGCCATTTACTATACCAGTAAAAATTTGACTCCCACTAAGTTAAATTATACTGTGACTGAAAAAGAGTTCTTAGCTGTTTTTCATGCAATTAATAAGTTCATACATTATATAACAAGCTATGAAACTTTTATTCATATTGATCATTCTGCAATTAGATATTCGATGAACAAACCTATTACTAATGGCAGAGTTACAAGATGGCTCCTACTTTTACAGGAATTCAATATTACTGTGTTAGATAGACCTAGGAAACAAAACATAGTTGTTGATTTCTTGTCTATGATTCAGAATATCAAAGAAGACTCTCTTGTAGAGGATAAGTTTACTAATGAATATTTATTTGCAGTAACTACTAAAACTCCTTGGTTTGCAGATATGAATAATTATTTGGTTACAGGGAAACTACCTCCACATTTATTTCCTAGTGGAAGAAGAAAGATTATTCAGGATAGTTCAAGATATTCATGGATTTCTAATGAATTGTATAAAACAAGGCTAGACTTTGTGATCAAAATATGTGTCAGGGAAGATGAAATCCCTGATATTCTCAAATCATGTCATGATGAACCGTGCGGTGGACACTTTGCTGATAAGAGGACAACTTATAAAATCCTTTTTGTAGGATATTATTGGTTGTCCCTCTTCAAAGATGCAAAACAATATGTCAAAAGGTGTGACAATTGCCAAAGGGTAGGGAAACCTACCCCCTCAAATGAAATGCCATTACAACCTCAGGTACTCATCGAACCCTTTGAAAAATGGGCTTTAGAATTTATTGGACCTATTAGTCCTCCATCCAAGCAAAAAAATTATATACTGGTATGTACTGATTATGTCACTAAATGGGTAGAAGCCAAAGCATTATTTTCTACTACTGAAAATATAGTAGTTAATTTTCTTTATGAGGAGAATCTTATGAAAGAGTACAAGGTCAATCATAGGAAATCCACTCCTTATCATCCACAAGAAAATGGTTAAGTGGAGTCCACAAATAAAGTAATTGAAGGAATCATTACCAAGACTGTGCATCTACATAGAAGAGATTGGGCAAAAAGGCTTCCTGAAGCCTTATGGGCCTACAGAACTACATGGAGAAACACAATGGGACACACTCTCTATGAACGTGTTTATGGAAAAGAAGTTCTGCTCCCCATTGAGTTCTAAGTTAAAACCTTCAAGATGGCAGTTCAGTTGGGAATGGATCTATCAGAAGCTCAAAAGCATATACTGGAGTAGTTGAATGAACTAGATGAGATCAGACAAGAAGCAGTTCAAAGAAATGATCTAGTTCAGCAAGAGAGAGCTAAGTGGCATGGAAAATACATCAAGGACAAAAAATTTCAAGAAGGAGATTGGGCATTTCTATTTGATTCAAAGTTCAAAGATTTTTAAGGTAAATTTCACAACCATTGGCTTGGGCCATATGATATTGAAAACATTTTAGCAATGGGGTAGTAAGATTCAAAACAATTGATGATCATCAAAATCTTCTCCTTGTAAATGGTCATAGATTGAAGATCTATCATAAGCCACTCTCAAAGGAGGAGTTTATCAAAATCTTTCAAGATAACTCTGCAATGAGGCCAGTGAAGAAGAATCATTCTTCTCCACTAGCCTAGTCTTTGTTTTTTTTCATCATCATCTAAAAAAAAAAAATAGTAATAATAATAATAATGTATAAGCCTGAAAACCAATCACTGATTGGAAATCTTATACAGAAAATACAGAGCAGAAATCAAAAGATTCTGATGCCCTATATTTTCCAACAAAAAAAAAAATCTTTCATTTCACTCATAGTTTGTTTCATTCCATTTCATTTCATTTCATTTCATCTCGCCACCACATTCCATCAATAAAATTTCTTTCCGTTTCTCTCCATATTCACCTTTCCATGTATCATCCATACAGTCATCTTTCATCTCCATTCATTCGCCAAGTCATATGTTATTCACAATGTCATTTTCCGTAGCTAAATTCTGATTCCACAGCTGAATTTTGATTCCGCAACTGATCCTATTACTCTGCAGTGACAGTCAAGTGATTAGCCAAATAATAATAAAAGAAAGATGTAGGCATGGAAGGAGAAGATCTTTGAAGACATCAACACCTGAAAATCACCTACAGAGGCAGCCAATTAAAATTTAGCAAAACGAAAGAAGTATGGTTCCAAGGTATGGAAAAAACCATTTTCAATAGCATTAATTTGTATAGTTTGTAAATCACAGCTCCATAACGTGTAATGATTTGACTTGATGGCTGCCTTAACTCCACCATATACTCCGCATCAATCCTAATAGTCTCATAATATGTTTCCGAGTTTAACTCGTACTTAGTTGTACATCCTCATTACATGTGTTAAAATGGCTAATCATGCAGACATGAGATGATTGAATACGACTCTCTTCCACTGACGTTCCACTTCGCAACCTTTTTATGAGCCCATTGACGTTCCACTCTGCAGCCTTTTATGAACTCAAACTCCGTTCAGTCTCAAAAATTTTAATGAGTGACACTCTGCCTCCACGCTTTCACACTAGGTTTTACAGTCCTCGGTTCATTGTTTGTTTACACAGACTTCTACTCCGTAAACCCTCTTTTATTTCGTGCTCTGTATTGTTCCCATTTTGTAAATGTCGATTTTCTCCATGACCCTCTTCTATTTTCTACTCACATAACTGTTCTTCTCCCATAAAAATGTCATTTACAGAGGTATCTTCACAGTAAGAAGAAAGAATGGGTCTTATACTGAGAACAAAGTCTGAAAGAGTTAAATTCATGGAAGGATACCCGCAGCTTAAGAGCACATTGAAGAAGGCAAGATGGTTGCAATTCATTAAGAATTTCAAGGATCATCATAAGGAGGTTACAAAGACATTTACAAGATCTTTCAATGGTGGAGAAGTTGAAATTGGGGACATTAAATTTTCAGTGACAGAATCACCAATTGCAGTAGCCGCAAAGCTTTCGCAAGAAGGGGAGAGATGGTTTAAGAACAAGGATTTCGATGAAAAGGTCTGGAGGGTCATTCTTCGTAATCAAGGTATGGACATATCAATATTTAAACGAGGAATTCCTGTTTCATCCTTAAAAGATAAGTGGACTAGTCTGTTGTTGATCATTCATAAATTCATTACATGCGAGGGCAGGTATGGCTCCATGTACATGTATCATATCAAATTATTAATGAATTTCATGGAGAATGAAACTATCAACCTTCCTTATTTCTTGTTGAATAGTTTGAGAAAAATGTCTACTACTACACAAAAGAATATAGATGATGTGGAATCTCAACTCTACAATCTTGGCCTTATTAAGATCTTGGTTGAAAATCATTTGAAAGAGAGGGAAGATACATGGGAAAAGTTCCTAGTTAGGAACTTCTTCCAAGACGCTCCTAAAGTGCCTGAGGGGAGTTCAGTAAGAGAACAACTTTAACAATCTAAGATACTCTTACGAGTGTGACCAAGGAAAACAGTGAAGAAGAATTGCCTTCTGAAACATTGACTGGAATTAGGAAACAAGTAAAATAGAAAGGAAAGAGGAAAATTGAAGACATTTACCAGACTCCTGAGCCTTCTTTAGAGGAAGAGCAAGTGCTTTCTGAAAGATTAGTTTACGTTAAAGAACAGTCAACTAAAGCAAAACAAAAAGGAAAGGGGAAATAGATCATAGAAAAGAGAGACATAAGCTTAGAAGGTCTAAGAAGAAGCTTTAGATTAGAGGGTAAGTTGAAGAAAACACAAATCAAAGGAGCACAATTCATAGACCTGGGAGGTAAAACTCTAGATCAATCACCAGAAAACACTCCATCTAATCAAATTCCATAGTATTCTCCTTCTCCTCAGTTAGATTTTGAAACTAGTTCAAGGAAGACAACTCCAGAAATTGATCAAACTCAGCAACAAATGTATGATTTAATTGAATTATTGGAACAACAGAAAACTACAGCAGAGCAAGGAACTTCATCTAATCAGCCAGATATAACTCAGGAAACTTTGATTCAATCACTGAAGCAAGAAATTCATGAGCTGGAAGTGCTAAATAGACATATCCAAAAGGAGAATGAAACATTAAAAGAGAAAAACAAATCGGATAAAATTATCCATGACAATACCATGCTGCATTTAGGATTATGGCAATAAGAAAAATAGAAAACTGAAGAAGAAGAATAGGAGGTTGAGTAGAGCCCTCATCAATCTCAAGTATAGATGTCTTATGATGAAGCCTAGAATGACAGTGACAACAAGGAAGAAGAAGAAGAGGTTGGATGTCTTAGCAGAAGTTTCAGAGCAGATGAATTGAAGGGAGAATAGTTACAATTTTGGTTGCATGAGGATATGTAACATCTTCATAGTGGGGGTATGTTGAGCCCCAAAACTACCTTTCTTCCAAGAATTTTCTTAAACCTTTCTCTTCTATTTTCCCATGTCAGTGCATCTTAAGCTATCAGAAATTGTCACATGTTGATTTCAGGAGTGTATTTGAGTGATTTTCAAATTATATCATTGTGTGTACTATTTGATATAGGTTTTTTTTTATCAGCTATGGAATGTATCCACTTTGCATAGCTAACTGGCAATTTCGTAGCCGTTTTCATTGTTCTATAGGTTACAGGTGTTAGTAGGAGGAATGGGACACATGGGCAGCTGAGGAATTATCCACACATGGATGAGGTCCTATTTAATTAGCCAAATTGAGAAGGAAAGATCATGGTCAAAGGGAGGTCAACGGAGAGCTCTATGCCAACTGGAACTCTGTTCTTGCATGTAAATGAAGCTTGAAGCTATTCTTGAACTCGTTGATCCATTTTTTCCACCTGCATGCCATCTCCATAACTCAATCCAACATCCACCTCGCATAGATTTATTGCTCATGGCAACCGAGAGGCTGAATCCTTGGATTTTGACCTGTTCACGTGTCTATTGCTAAAGATATTCCTCTGAGATATAGTTATCCATTTTCTCTATAAATATAAGCATTTGCAACGCAGATAGTTAGTTCTTGATATTGTTGTTTTAGTGTTATTTTGTTGTTCTATAACCGAGAGACATATTACTCTATTTCATAATACAAAACTCTATTTTTCACATGGTTGTTTTAGCATGGTTTGAAGTAACAACGTGTCAGTTCAAAGTCGTGCAGAGGGCCCCTGCATAGCTGAGGTCCCTTCTTTCGTTTTTGTATAGTTTTTCATGTATATGTTCATGTATATTTTCTCTCATTCGAATTGTATATTTCTCATGTTTTGCTTATGATCTTAATCACTCTAAGCTTGTACATTTTTTTGCAGCTTGTCACATTTCTTACTAACACTGATAAGTGCACTTCAGAATAGGTCTTTAAGTTTGGTTATGCTCGAGCTTCTTAGTGTAATTTTTGCATCAAGTGGTGATATTGAGACTTGCTTCCTCTGCTGAACTTTAGTTTTGAATTTTAGTTGTTTATTCTTTTACTTAGTGAGATTCGTTTACTCTTTAAGATAGTTTAGATATCAGTTCATCGTGCTATATGATGCTATTTCCAGAGCCTTTAGTCTAACCCCGTTTTAGAAGTTAATTGGTGAGATATTGTGATTATAGGTGAAGTAATTGATTTTGCTTTCATTAGTATGCAGGTAGATAGTTTAGATGTCAGTTCTTTCATGCTATATGATGATATTTTCAGAGTCTTTAGCTTAACCCCATTTTAGAAGTTAATTGATGAAATATTGTGATTATAGATGAAGTAATTGGCTTTGCTTTCATTCGTGTGCAAATTAGATAATTTAGGTGTCATCCTTTTCATGCCATATGATGATATTTCTGGAGCCTTTAGCTTAACCCTGTTTTAGAAGTTAATTGGCGAAATGTTGTGATTATGGGTGAAATCATTAACTAGTTTCCAGTTTCTTTTCTTTTTGAGTTGCAACAGTTTACTAGATTTCAATTTTGCAATTAGATGGACATCAGAGATAGTAATCTCATTTTCAGTACTTCATTTTCAGTTTGGTTTATGTAGCTGCATGTTTACACTCTTATTCAAGTTCTGATTTTGTAGACAACACGTTTTAAGATCTCTTAAGTTCAAAGTTTGGAAATAATCACAAGAAGCAAAAGGATAAACCTTGTTTTCAACTCTATAACCATATTTGATCTTTAAAAGGATTCTTAAACTTTTGCTTTAATAGTATATTAGGATTTCCATTGCATTAGATCACTTTAGGAGACCAACAAAACAAAACCCAAAAATAAGATAAAACTGAAAACACTGAGGTGAGAAAACGGTTGTCTAGCACATACAGTGCATTACACTTTATCAGTTTATGACTCCCAGATTGATAACTTATGTAGCAATTCAGGACACACTAAATTGACTAAACATTTTGGCATTGTTTCCAGGCAAGTGTAACTACGTAGCCTATCTCTTACACTCAAAAAAAAAGAAGGCAAATTAATAATTTCTTGAAGTATGCTCTCCTCTTGCACCTAGTGTGATCTGGAGGATCAGAAAAAAAGAATTATTAGTCTAATAATTTCTTGAGTATGCTCTCTTCTTGCACCTAGTGTGATCTGAAAGATCCGAAAAAGGATTATTAGCCCAATTAAAATCATAAAAAAAAAACAAAATGACATGCATAGAGAAAGAGATTCTAGGGGAAGGTTTATAGCTAGGGGCAAAAGTTCGATTTTTACAACTCCAACTACTTCAAGGAATAGACAAGATGCACCTCCATCCCAGACTCATACTCCCAGCCTTAGGATTCCTGGAATTCAAGGGGCAAAAACTGAATTATAAGATTCTCCCACTCCATCTACTAAATCTAACCTAGGAGAAGAACCCTTCTTCACCTCCATAGGGGACACTATTGCAGTGGAAGAAGTAGAATTACCTAGAGAATAAGAGGAGGTAGAAACTCTCTCTCATTAGCCATTAGTAGAAGAGCCAGAAGATTCTGAGGAAACTATCATGGCAGAAGAGGAGCAAGATGGAGAGTTTTCACTATTTGGAGGAAGGGGTAGAGGCAGAGGTAGAAGCAGAGGTAGAGGAAATAATGGAGTTGATAGAGGTAACAATGGAGGAAATAGGGAAGGAGATAACTCATTTGGATTCCCTATAGTAGATGAGGAAACCCATACAACAATGAAAAACATTTCACCATCTGTCCTCCCAAACTTTTATGGATTGCGAGGTGAGGATCCTGAAACATTTCTATTTGAGTTTGAAGTCTTATGCCGAACCTATGACTATCTAGAAGACTCTCAAAAACTCATTTTGTTCCCTTCAACATTGAAAGGGGCTGCTCTGAAATGGTTTATGGGATTAGTCACTCAATCTATTAGGACTTGGAATGATATGAGGCAAGCATTTTTGGATAGATACCTAGATTATTGTATGCTTACCAATTATAAGGATGAGGTGTTCAAAATGATGCAAAAAGAAGATGAGAACTTAGAGTATTTTCTTGAGAGGTTTCAATACAACTTAAAGAGAGTAAAAATGAACAATTTAGATGATGAAACCTTGAAAGCCCTTTTATTGAAAGCCATTAGAGATGAATGGATAGATATTTTAAACATGATGGGGAAGGGAGATATCTCTCAACTTCC
>APFE031074551.1:33188-44557 GCA_000404065.3 Pinus taeda
GAATCTCTTTGCTTTGTTTCAAGAAGACCTTGGCAAGGGCAACAAAATCAAGGATTTAACAATCCAATGAATTTTCAGTGCCCACCAAATTGGAATTCCTGGCAACAACCTTGGCCTCAACCTCAAAATCAATATCAATCTCAATCATGGGCACAAGGGGTAAAAAATCCTTATGGGATATTTGCCCAATATTATCAATTTCCTCCATCTTATCATGGCTATCCTCCCCCACAAAATGAACAACAAAATCCACAACTTCCAAATCAAAGGCCTCAACTTTCATTACCATTTCCACAACAACAACCTCCTCAACAAAATCAAAATCCTCAACTTTTACTTCCATTTCAACAGAAGCCAAATCAACTACCAGCCCAACCATTACCAAATCCCAACAATAAGAACCCTCAGAATTCTTACATGGTAGAAGGACAACCATTTCCTACTTACATGATTATTCCTCTAGATCTTAATGATGCTCAACTTAGATCTGGTAGGATTTTAGAAAAGGAAAAACCTTCTATAGATATTCAAGAGCAAGACACTTTTGAGGAGGATTCTCTGAAAGTCAATAAAAGTTTTGAAGAAGCATCCCTTCAAAACCCAACCATTCAAAAAGAAAAACAAAAAGAGTCAACCCACACAACTCCTATAGTTGAGAAACCTGTATCTACATCCACACCTCCTTTTCCTGAGAGATTAAAATGACAGGGGGGTGGAAACAAATTTAGTTCCTGACTATGATTTCCTAGATGAATTAAAGAATGTATGTATCAAGATGCCCTTGCTACAAGCCATTAGGGAAATTCCTATTCTAGCAAAAACAATAAAGAATTTGAGTATCAAAAGACCAAGTAGGAAACGAAGAGACAAAAAAAGGTAGGAAAAATAGTAGATATCATGATGGGAAAGATTACCATGTGAAAGTATGTGGACCTAGGTAGTCCAATTGTCAAGACACACATAAATGGAATAGAAATTCCAAATACACTGATTGACTTAGGGACTGCTATAAACATTAGGAGTAGACAGACTATGGAACAGCTTAAACTTCCTAATTTTCTTTTCACACCTACCTTACTGCAACTTGCAAATAGATCAGTAATCAAACCAAATGGTGTACTAGAAGATATTTTGGTCTCCTTGGATTCTTGGGAATACCCAGTGGATTTCATGATTTTGACTCCCAAGAACAATCTAGGATGACACCCACTCATCTTAGAAAGACCTTGGCTAGCCACAACTGATGCTTTTATTAGTTTTAGATCTGGTGACATGTACGTTTATGATGGTAGTTCAACAAAGAAATTTAATTTGTATCATCCAGTAAAAGAAATTACAAAAGTAGGAGGCAATGAATGGGTCAATGATGGAGATGATATACGACCTGTCTTTACTCTCTCTGAAGTTAGTGAGGATAGTCAAATCCTGAACACATTAGAAAATTTTGAAACATCTTCAGAATATGATCCCACACAATTTCAGTTAGATTCTGATATTGAATACTTGTCATCAAGGCAAATGTATCTCTACTCTATGGAGGAGTTTGGTAGTTTTGTAGTTGAAATTTTTCCAGGTAAAACATTGAATATCAACAAAAAGTTGCAAAAGTTACAACAAGAAGAGCTAACCAAAATCTTACAAAAACATTTTGCTGCATTTGCATGGGATTATACTGATATGAAAAGTATTGACCCTAAGACTTGCATCCATCATATCTATATTGAGGAAAACAATAGACCAATCAGAAAACCTCAAAGAAGGATGAATCCGAATCTTAGGGAGATTATGAAATAAGAGCTCCAAAAATTACTCAATGTGAACTTCATTTACCCAATCTCAGATAGCCGATGGGTTTCTCCCTTGGTGATAGTGCCCAAAAAGAATGGCAAATGGGTGTGCATTGATTATAAGGAATTGAATAAAGTAACCTTGAAGGATCACTTTCCTTTACCCTTTATAGATCAAGTATTAGATACATTAGTAGGCAAAAAGAAATTTTCATTTTTGGATGGTTTTAGTGGTTATAATCAAATTTAGGTAGCACCTGAAGATCAGGATAAAAACACATTTACTTGTCCATGAAGAAATTTTTCCTACCAACTGCTTCCTTTTGGATTATGTAATGCACCTGCAAAATTCAGAAGAGCAGTACTAGGAATTTTTTCTGATCTAATCCATGATTGTGTAGAGGTATATATGGATGATTTTATAGTGTATGGTAATACATTTGAAGAAGCCTTGGAAAATTTGGAAAAAGTCCTTAAAAGATGTAAAGAAACAAACCTTTCATTATGCCATGAAAAATTCTTTATGATGTTTACCGAAGGTATTGTTTGGGGTCATCATATTTCAAGGAATGGGATTAAAGTAGACAAATCCAAAGCTGAAGTCATCTCCAAGTTTCCTATTCCAAATTCTGAAAAAAAATGTTAAAATTTTTCTAGGATTTACTGGATATTATAGAAGATTTATTGAAAACTTTACCAAAATAGCATCTCCACTCTTCAAAATGCTTACAAAAGACTGTGAATTCAAGTGGAGTCTTGATTGCCAATCAAGATTTGAAGCGTTGAAAAAAAGAATATTTGAAGCACCTATCTGAAGAGGACCAAATTGCAAACTTCTTTTCCATATTTCTACAGATGCTTCAGATACAGATCTAGGAGATGTACTGGGACAAAAAGACTTGGTTCCTTATGCCATTTACTATACCAATAAAAATTTGATCCCACTTAGTTAAATTATACTATGACTGAAAAAGAGTTTTTAGCTGTTGTTCATGTAATTAATAAGTTCAGACATTATATAACAGGCTATGAAACTTTTACTCATACTGATCGTTCTGAAAGTAGATATTTGATGAAAAAACCTATTACTAATGGCAGAGTTACAAGATGGCTCCTACTTTTACAGGAATTCAATATTATTGTGTTAGATCGACCTAGGAAACCAAACACAGTTGCTGATTTCTTGTCTAGGATTCAAAATATCAAAGAAGAATCTCTTGTAGAGGATACATTTCATGATGAATACTTATTTTCAGTAATTAATAAAACTCATTGGTTTGTAGATATGGTTAACTATTTGGTTACATGGAAACTACCTCCACATTTATTTCCTAGTGAAAGAAGAAACATTATTCAGGATAGTTCAAGATATTCATGGATTTCTAATAAATTGTATAAAACAAGGCCAGACTTTGTGATCAGAAGATGTGTCAAGGAAGATGAAATGCCTAATATTCTCAATGCATGTCATGATGAACCGTGCGATGGACACTTTGCTGACAAGAGGATAACTTATAAAATCCTTTCCTTAGGATATTATTGGATGTCCCTCTTCAAAGATGCAAAACAATATGTCAAAAGGTGTGACAGCTTCCAAAGGGTAGGGAAACCTACCCCCTCAAATGAGATGACATTACAACCTTAGGTACTCATTGAACCCTTTGAAAATGGGCTTTAGAATTTATTCGACCTATTAATCCTCCATCCAAATAGAAAAAGTATATATTGGCATGTACTGATTATGTCACTAAATGGGTAGAAGCCAAAGCATTATTTTCTGCTACTGAAAATACAGTAGTTAATTTTATTTATGAGGATATTTTTACTCGCTTTGGTGTTCCAAGGGAAATTGTGACAGATCAGGGAAGTCAATTCACATCCAGAATAATGGAGAAGCTTATGGAAGAGTACAAGTTCAAGCATAGGAAATCCACTCCTTATTATTTGCAAGCAAATGGTCAAGTGGAGTCCACAAATAAAGTAATTGAAGGAATCATTACCAAGATTGTGCATCTACATAGAAGAGATTGGGTAGAAAGGCTTCCTGAAGCCTTATGGGCCTACTGAACTACATGGAGGAACACAACGGGACACACTCCCTATGAACTTGTTTATGGGAAGGAAGTTCTGCTCCCCATGGAGTTCCAAGTTAAAAACTTCAAGATGGCAGTTCAGTTGGGAATGGATCTATCAGAAGCTCAAAAGCATAGACTGGAGTAGTTGAATGAACCAGATGAGATCAGATAAGAAGCAATTCAAAGAACTGATCTAGTTCAGTAGCAGATAGCTAAGTGGCATGGAAAATACATCAAGGACAAAAAGTTTCAAGAAAGAGTTTGGGCATTGCTATTTGATTCAAGTTCAAAGATCTTCAAGGTAAATTTCAGACTCATTGGCTTGGGCCATATGAGATTGAAAAAGTTTTTAGCAATGGAGCAGTAAGAATCATAACAACTGATGAGCATCAAACTCCTCTACTTGTGAATGGTCATAGATTGAATATCTATCATAAGCCACTCTCAAAGGAGGAGTTTATCAAAATCTTTCGAGATAACTCTACAATGAGGCTGGTGAAGAAGAATCATTCTGCTCCACCAGCCTAGTCTTTGTTTTTTTTCATCATCATCTAAAAATAAAAAAATAAAAAATAAAAGATAAATAAATAAATAAAAAATAATATATAAGACTGAAAACCAATCACTGATTGGCAGTCTTATACAAAAAATACAAGGTGAAAATCAGAAGATTCTGATGCCCTATATTTTCCAAGAAAAAGAAAAAAAGATCTTTCATTTCACTCATAGTTTGTTTCGTTCCATCTCGCCACCACATTCCATCAATAAAATTTATTTCATTTTCTTTCCATATTCACCTTCCCATGTATCATCCATACAGTCATTTTTAATCTCCATTCATTCGCCAACTCATATGTTATTAATAATGTTATTTTCTGCAGCTGAATTTTGGTTCCGCAGCTGAATTTTGATTCCACACCTAATTGTTGATTTCGCAGCTAATCTTATTACTTTGCAGTGACAGTCAAGTGATTAGCAAAATAATAGTAAAAGAAAGATGCAGGTATGGGAGGAGAAGATATTTGAATACATCAACACCTGAAAAGCACCTACAGAGCCAATTAAAAGTTAACAAAACGAAAGAGGTATGATTCCAAGGTATGCACAAAACCATTTTCAAATAGCATTTCAAACGCATAATTTGTATAGTTTGTAAGTCAGGGCTCCATAACATGTAATGATTTGACTTGATGGCTGCCTTAAGTCCACCATATCCTCCGCATCAATCCTAATGGTCTCATAATCTGTTTCTGAGTTTAACTCGTACTTAGTCGTACATCCTCATTACATCTGTTAAAACAACTAATCTTGCAGATGTGAGCTGATTGAATACGGCTCTCTTCCATTGACGTTCCACTCTGCAACCTTTTTATGAACCCACTGACATTCCACTCCACAACCTTTTATGAAATCAAACTTCGTTGAGTCTCGCAAATTTTCACGAGTGACACTCTGCCTCCACGCTTTCCCACTAGGTTTTACAATCCTCAGTTCATTGTTTTTTTACACAGACTTCTACTCTGTAAACCCTCTTTCATTTCATGCTTTGTACTCTTCCCATTTTGTAACCACCAATTTTCTCCACAAATCTCTCCTATTTTCCACTCACATAATCATTCTGCTCTCGTAAAACTCTCATTTACAGAGGTGTCTTCACAGTAAGAAGGAAGAATGGGTCTTATAGTGAGAAAAAAGCTTGAATAAGTTAAATTCATGGAAGGATACCCGCAACTTAAGAGCACATTGAAGAAGGAAAGACGGTTACAGTTCATTAAGAAGTTCAAGGGTCATCATAAGGAGGTTACAAAGAAGTTTGCAAGATCTTTCAATTGGAGAAGTTGAAATTGTGGACATCAAATTTCCAGTGATAGAATCATCAGTTGCAGCAGCCATAGAGCTTTCGCAAGAAGGGGAGAAATGGTTTAAGAATAAGGATTTCGATGAAAAGGTCTAGAGGATCATTATTCATAATCCAGGAATGGATATATCAATCTTTAAATGAGGAATTCTTGTTTCAGCCTTAAAAGATAAGTGGACTAGTCTGTTGTTGATCATTTAGAAATTCATTAAATGCGAGGGTAGGTATGGCTCCATGTACATGTATCATATCAGATTATTAATGAATTTATTGGAGAATGAAACTATCAACCTTCCTTATTTCTAATTGAATAGTTTGAGAAAAATGTCTACTACTAAGCAAAAGAATATAGATGTTGTGGAACCTCAGCTATACCATCATGGCCTTATTAAGATTTTGGTTGAAAATAATTTGAAAGAGATGGAAGATACATGTGAAAAATTCCTAGTTAGGAACTTCTTCCAAGACCCTCTTGAAGTGCTTGAGGGGAGTTCAGCAAAGAAAAGTAGGAGGAAGGGAACAACTTTAACAATCCAAGATACTCCTACTAGTGTGACTAAGGAAAACAGTGAAGAAGAATTGCCTTTTGAAACATTGACTGAAATTAGCAAACAAGTAAAACAGAAAGGAAAGAGGAAATTTGAAGACATTTACCAGACTTCTGAGCCTTCTTCAGAGGAAGAGAAAGTGCTTTCTGAAAGATTAGTTTAGCTTAAAGAATAATCAACTAAAGAAAAACAAAAAGGAAAGGGGAAACATATCATAGAAAAGAGAGACATAAGCTCAAAAGGTTTAAGAAGAAGCTCTAGATTAAAGGGCAAGTTGAAGAAAACACAAATCAAAGGAGCTCAATTCATATACCTAGGAGGTGAAACTCCAGATCAATCACCATAAAACACTCCACCTGATCGAAGTCCACAGTATTCTCCTTCCCCTCAATTAGATTTTGAAACTAGTCCAAGGAAGACAACTCCAGAAATTGATCAAACTCAGCAACAAATGTATGATTTCATTGAATCATTGGAACAACATAAAACTATAGCAGAGCAAAGAACTTCATCTAATCAGATAGATACAAATCATGAAACTTTGATTTAGTCATTGAAGCAAGAAATTTATGAGCTGGAAGTCCTAAATAGACATATCAAAAAGGAGAATGAAACATTAAAATAACAAAACAAATTGGATAAAATTATCCATGATAATACCATGCTGCATTTAGGATTATGGTATAAGAAAAATAGAAAACTGAAGAAGAAGAATAGGAGGTTGAGTAGAGCCCTCATCAATCTCAAGTACAAATGTCTTATGATGAAGCCTAGAATGACAGTGACAACAAGAAAGAAGAAGAAGAGGTTGGATGTCTTAGCAGAAGTTTCAGAGCAGATGAATTGAAGGAAGAATAGTTACAATTTTGGTTGCATGAGGACATGCAACATCTTCACAGTGGGGGTATGTTGAGCCCCAAAACTACCTCTCTTCCAAGAATTTTCTTAAACCCTTTCTCTTCTATATTCCCATGTCAGTGCATCCTAAGCTATCAAAAGTTGTCACATGTTGATTTCAGGAGTGTATTTGAGTGCTTTTCAAATTGTATCATTGTGTGTGCTATTTGATCTAGGTTTTGTTTATCAGCTACAGAATGTAGCCACTTTCCGAAGCTAGCTAGCAATTCCACAACCGTTTTCATTATTCTATAGGTTACAGGTGTCAGTAGGAGGAATGAGACACATGGGTAGCTTAGGAATTATCCACACATGGATGAGGTCCTATTTACTTAGCCAAATTTAGAAGGAAATTCCCTGGTGAAAGGGAGGTCAATAGAGAGTTCTATGCCAACTAGAACTCTATTCCTACATGTAAAAGAAGCCTGAAGCCGTTCCTGAACTCATGGATCCGTTTTGCCACCTGCATGCCATATCCATAATGCAATCCAACATCCACCTTGCATAGATTTACTGCTCATGGAAAATGAGAGGCTGAATCCTCGGATTTTGATTTGTTCACATGTCTATTGCTGAAGAAATTCCTCTGAGATACAGTTATCCATTTTCTCTATAAATATAAGCATTTGCAACATAGATAGTTAGTTCTTGATATTGTTGTTTTAACGTTATTTTGTTGTTCTGTAACCGAGAGACATATTACTCTATTTCATAATGAAAAACTATTTTTTTCCCATGGTTTTCTAAGTGTGGTTTGAAGTAATAACTTGTTAGTCCAAAGCTATGCAGAGGGCCCTTGCGTAGCTGAGGTCCCTTCTTTCATTTTTGTATAGTTTTTCATGTATATGTTCATGTATATTTTCTCTCATTCGAATCGTATATTTCTCATGTTTTGCATATGATCTTAATCATTCTAATCATGTACATGTTTTTGTAGCTTGTCACATTTCTTACTAAAACTGATAAGTGCACTTTAGAATAGGTCTTTAAGTCTGGTTATTCTCGAGCTTCTTAGTGTAATTTTTGCATCAAGTGGTGATATTGAGACTTTCTTCCTTTGCAGAACTTTAGTTTTGTATCTCAATTGTTTATGCTTTTACATAGTGAGATTTTTTTACTGTTTAAGATAGTTTAGATATCAATTCTTCATGCTATACGATGATATTTTCGGAGCCTTTAGCTTAACCCCGTTTTAGAAGTTAATTGGCGACATATTGTGATTATAGGTGAACTAATTAATTTTTCTTTCATTAGTATGCAGGTAAATAGTTTAGATGTCAGTTCTCTCATGCTATATGATGATATTTCTGGAGTCTTTAGGTTAACCACCTTTTAGAAGTTAAATGATGAAATATTGTGATTATAGATGAAGTAATTGGCTTTGCTTTCATTAGTGTGCAAATTAGATAATTTAGATGTCATTCTTTTCATTCCATATGATGATATTTCTGGAGCCTTTAGCTTAACCCCGTTTTAGAAGTTAATTGGTGAAATGTTGTGATCATGGGTGATTAATTAGTTTCTAGTTTCTTTACTTTTTGGTTTGAGTTGCAACAGTTTATTAGATTTCAATTGTGCAATTAGATGGACATCAGAGATAGTAATCTCACTTTCAGTACTTCATTTTCAGTTTGGTTTACGTAGTTGCATGTTTACACTCTTATTCAAGTTTTGATTTTCTAGACAACATGTTTTAAGATCTCTTAAGTTCAAAGTTTGGAAATCATCACAAGAAGCAAGAGGATAAACCTTGTCTTCAACTCTACATCCACACTTGTTCTTTAAAAGTATTCTTAAACTTTTGCTTTAACAACAGATTAGGATTTCCATTGGATTAGACCACTTTAGGATACCAACAAAACAAAATGCAAAAATAAGATAAAACTGAAAACAGTGAGGTAAGAAAAGGGTTGTCTAGCACATACAGTGCACTACACTTCATCAGTTTACGACTCTCGAATTGATAACTTATGTAGCAATTTAGGACACACTAAATTGAGTAAACAATAGACAATATTGATATTAGTGGATCTCAATCATCATCATCATCATGTAAAAATAAATGGATAATAAATTATTTTAAATATTGTATTATAAAATGCTTTTCTTGATATAGATCTATTTATTTTTATTAAAAATTTAAATTATCATCAAATTCATGCATGAGACCTCTTTTTTATGGGACAAGCCAAAGTTGTAAAAGTCTAATGAGGTGTACATACACTATTCCCTTTGGATTTGAACTTATAACTTATTCAGACGAGACACGTGTTAACCATTAAGCCCACTTGATACTTTACTTCTTAAAAAAATCATTATTATTTCATTTAACTGAAAACTTAAATTTTGAATAACAATTATAATATTACATCAATTTTATCAAGAGCAGAAAAACTGGCCTTGGATATAAAAAGCAAGTGACCTTCAGATCCCATACTACTCTAAACCCATCAAGTTTCAAAGTGTTAGATTTCTTCAAGATGACTCATCTTCTCTTGTTCCTCTTCCACATGTGGTTCAGATTGTCAGATGCCAACATTTGGATTAGGTTGGCCATGTGAAAGATTAGTGTTTTGATCTACACACTTGTGAGAATTGTGGAAAACATACTCATCATTGAGATAGATGTTCTAAACACAAGAATCCTGGATGAGAAAAGATTTACGTTGGTTGGATCAATTCTTGGCATTGGTCTTCAAAAGCCAAGAAGATATATCAGTCATACTTCATAATTCATTCTTAAGTATTGACACATCTTGTAGTAGAGATATTTTCATCTTTTCACCTTGTATCTGAAGGGAAACTGATAGTCATCTACTAGCTTCAAAGACATATGAAGTGATCCTAAGCCACAACTTGCATGAAATACTACAACTAGAGCCTAGAGACGAAGTCAGCCAATGCTAGAGTGAAAGCTGTAGCTAGATACAAACTCATGTTCAGCGAGCATAATTTCATTTGTGGTCAACCTTAAACCACCACTAGTAGAATACTTCAACTTTTGTTACCCATTTCATCAGTTTGTGTCATCTTTAAAGCATCACGAGGGAGCACTTCCATTTCGTAGAAGGCTTCAACTTCTATCCATATTTGGAGTTTTCCAAGAGTAGCTTCTAGTCTAGTTCCAAAGTTGGTGATCAACCTTGAACTACCATCAATAAAAGACTTTGTTTTCTGCTGCTTCACTTAGTTTATGGTCTTCCTTAAACCGCCATTTCAAAGAGCATATTCAATCATTAGTTGTCATACACTTTTGTATTTTAGCTTTATTTTTTGACTTATATACAGCCCCTTAGATTAAAAAAACTTTTAAAAATATAATCCTCATAAATCAAACCAACAAAAAAACAATATAATTTATTTTTAATTTGTAATATTGAAGACATAATTTATTTTTGATTTGTAATATTGAAAACATAATCCTTGAATATTATGTAAACGAGTTTATCATCTAAATTATATCAACTTTCAAATTAACCTTCAAATAAAATTATTTTATAATTTGAAATTTTAATAAATAACGATAAATTACCCTTATTATTTCTCATTATAATTTTTTAACAAAATTAATTAATTGTAATAAATTTATAATTTTTCTGTTTTCTTTGCTACTACTCAAAGCTGCCTTACCAGGTGTCCAGATATGCAAGGGAGGGAAATATTGTGTGGACTTCACTTCCAGGTTGTGAAGACAAGTGTGAAACTCGCTGGTCGCACTTGACTCTCCAATAGTTGTGATCCAATCAGAAGGAATCTGCCCCTCTTACGTCTTGATATTTATTTATTGTCAAGCACAAGGAATGTTCCCCTATTCCATAGTGATCGGGCTTTAGAATTGATGCCCATATGCACGTTTTCACTATTTTTATCCGTGATATATGAACTTTAGAAACATATATAGAACACATTGTGACCGTTAGATTGTAAGTTAAAAAAAATACATACTAAAGAAACACACTTTACCTAACTATACACTAGACCAAGTTATACTTATTTATTTCCTATGTATTAGAATATCCTAACATTCCCCCTTAAGAACAACCTGGTATAGGATTGACGGATGTACAAAAATGATACAATAGGAGAAGGAATGAGACATTAGAGCCTATCCCCCCTTAGTGACAACTTCTTGAACTCCAACCATAAATCAAATTTTAGTAAAATTCGCCTTTGTGAGAGCCTTTGTAAAGATGTCTGCAACTTG
>APFE031074570.1:0-27585 GCA_000404065.3 Pinus taeda
AAGAAAACCCTTACTGCTTTCCTTTTCTTCCATAGTAAAAATGGGAGGAGAAAACAACTCGACTGTTAGAGGAATAGACGGGAAAAAGGAAAAGAGGGAATCATGCTAAGTTTGGTGAGGACCAGATAGCATGAGCACTGAGGTGCATTAAAATTTGTTGAAGGCAATGGTTTGGAAAATAAGCTTGGGGGGAGACTCGGTCTTTCAGACGGGTCTCATGGACGGGAGGAAAGACAAGCTGGAAACCAGTTTCCTGAACTCAGGAGAAGTGGGAAAACTGTGCGTATAGCAGTACACGTAAGTATACTATTTTGTTATCAGACATATAGTTATATTACCTCGGTTGAGGGCTTGATTACATTCTGTAAGAATGTGTTCTCCGGAAAAACCCTGTTTTTGTAATAACGATGGGTCACTTAAATGAATAGAATAGGTGGTGCCTTAGGATTAAAGTGGATGAAGGCATCTATAAGGACATCCGTGGCCTCTTAAATCTAGTATCAGAACAACCTGAGGGTTTATAAAAAGGGAAGGAAAGAAAAAGAGGAATTAATCATTGGTCTGTTCAATTATTATATTGGAAACAATAGTAAAATGGTAAAGAGTTAAAATAAAGCAAAAGAAGAGTTAAGATTAACTATATAGAAATCTAGACTCAATAATTATGATGAAGTACAGTAAATCCCTGCTCTGTAAATTAAAATAAAGCAGAGGAGGAGTTAAGATTAACAACATAGAAATCTCATCATGATTAATCATTTCCGCATATAAATGTCGGACAATAGCAAAATAGACAATTACAATGTAGTACCTGTAGAATAATGTAAAATAGAACAAAGACCGTCAGAGAGTCATCAGGCCTTCCCATGCCTTATCGAATCCATCATCGAATAGTTCCAAATACGACAATTCACATACATAAACTTTCATAGCATTAAACTCTTAACTATGCAAGAAAATCAACTTGGAGGATATACAACCCTTTTACAGGCATAGTCGCGTGCTTATCGCTCACGGTATCCACATATACACAATAGGGTAACAAGAAAATACAGAAACGCCGACAAGACTCACCATTGCTCGGACAAATAAATAACCCAGAAAATCTTAGAGCGCTAGCATGCACAAGAATTCATATAACCAAATTATTTAACACATAGAACAGAGCATTAGTGGAAATTAGATGGGTGTATCATCCGAGCAATCTTGTGCTTCATTTATAAACAAAAAATAAATTATCAAAACCCATTAACCATATCGAGCAAAGAATACGAGAGTTAAACAACAGCATAAATATGTTCATATGGTCATCATAATCGGAGCGCGCAGCTGATTAAACCAGAAGTCCAAAGTATACAACGAAACCCTTTCTCAATATATGACAGAGAATTCACATATGACTGTGTTCATATGTCAATGAAACAGTACACAACATTACATGATAAATCACCCGGAACTGGAAGTTCTTGAACAAAATAAGAACGATATAAATATATAAATTCATAAGGTTTGATGCCTCATGGAATGGTAACCACAGTTTTTCTCTCAGCAGAGGAAACGTTACAATGAAACCATTTCTTCAAATAGATGATTCAATGAGCAACGTGACAAGAATAAGCAAATATTTAGCCGTGGGAACCGGCACCCCATCCACCAACCTTTTTTAACACAGAAGGGGTTTTAAGGGAACCATACCTGGAAAGTAGGAATCAAAATACCCGGCAGGACTGCTGGCGCTCCATAACCACGGTGTAGATTCGCCCAAGCCCTGCATCGTTCAAACAAGAGAAATAGTTTAGGAAAAATTACATCAACTGAACCTCAAACACTGGGTCCATTTGAAGGTGAATGCATAAAATTAGTGCATGAATACCTGGTTCAAAGGTATCAAAGAAGGAACGCGCGAAGGAGATACCTGTATCACTGTGCTTAGGCGGCGCTCAGCCTCGCCTTCAACCCAGAAAAACGCAAACAAGAACCCTGGCGCGAAACTGCAAGCAGAGGAAACCTCTGGAAGCCAACCCGTGCAACAAATGAATTCTAAAACCCTGGAGAATTCCATGTAAAGCCACCAGAATGATTTCTGATCGTTCGATGGAGGAGAAGGGATCACCTCCATTGATCAAATCCGGAATCCTGAGACACCCAGTACCTCGTCTGCAACATTAATGTCAACAGCTACCGCCAAAGGAAATATCGGGACGGAAAGGAAACAAACCATGAGGAGAAGGCCAGCTGTTCGACTCTCGACGAGTTGACAATTAATGAAAAGGTAAATGAACTATTGTCGTACCACCAGCGCAAGCCATATGGTACACAAAAAATCCAAATGTTAACAGTGACAAGGTATAAGGTTGGGAAATAATGTTACAATGTAAAATTATAAGGGTGGTGGCATAAGTATTCAACAAACAGTTGAACAATAAAATGTAATGTTTACCATCTATGCATAGATAATTTTTATTTTTATTTTTACAATATTTCCATGTATTTATGTAAGGATGGGGGTTCGTGACATGTGGTATCAGATCCCAGTTACAAAATTGAGGCCTCTGGGCAAGATAGAGGTGCTATCTATAATAAAAATATGTTTACCTGTATGGTTACTGGTTAGTACACTAATATCCTCTCATTGTGTCATTAAATTTTATGATCTAGTACAGGATTAGGAATTCAAGGGATTTCAACATGAGGAGGATAGATAGTACATCTCGCAGATATGCAATGGGACAAGGAGCACATGGACCCAAAAATAACCCTGAATTATTGGTACAGCTGGGGGAAGAAGCCAGAAATACAAACCAAGGGATTTTGGAAACAGTGCAGGAGCTGAAGAATGAGATGGCTCGGTTACGAGAAGACAATGCACGATTAACGATGGAACAAGAAAGAATTTTAAAAAGTTTGTCTGACAGACAGAACCAGCCACCAGTTAATCCTAGCACGGAACAATAGAGAATATCAGAAGAACAGAACCATCATATGCCCCCTGAATGATCAGAAGAACAAGAGGAACGTTCTAATAATGTGTTTGAACAACAATCCTCAAAAAGGCAAAGGGTGGAGTTGCAAGGGGAGTTTCGTAAGATTAAACCACCGCACTTTGACGGGGAACAAGAAGAAGCAGCTGAAGCATGGTTGATCAATATGAACAAGTATTTTCAGTTGTACGAGTACGACCATAACCTTAAGGCGCGATTGGCTATTTTCCAGCTGCAGGGAAAGGCTACCCTATGGTGGGAAGAAGTTAAAATTGTAAAGGGAGTAACCGAGCAGACTATTACTTGGGAAAAATTCCAAAGGTATTTTAAGGAGAGGTATTTAACTGAGCACTTCTACGATGAAAAGGCAAGAGAATTCCATGATTTGCGTTTGGGGCAGCAGACCATGGACGAATTTATCACTTGTTTTACTTCCTTGCTCTGCTATGTACCATATATAAGGGAGGAAAAGGCGAAAGTGCAACGATTTGTTAGCAGTTTGCCACCATATATGCGAGAGAGGATTGAGTTTGACAATCCAAATTCAATGGACGAGGCAATTCGTAAAGCCAGAATTTGCTATCAACAAAGTAAGCAAAAAGGGGAAGCTACTGATAGGAAATGGAATGAGAAAAAGAGTTTCAAGTCAATCGGAAGCAACAAAGGAAATCGTAGTGGCGGAAGCAAGGGGAATGGCAAAGGACTGAACAATAGAATTACATCAAGAACTGCATCTAAATTCAAGACAGTAAATGAGTCCAGGGTCAGTGAGCAACATGCAATATTGGACAGCGAAGGGACAGCAAGGCCCCCGGTGTAGTGCTGGGGCTGTGGAGGGCTGCATTATGTCAAAAAATGCCCACAGCGTAAGGGAACTGAATAGCTATCCCAAATTCATGAAGCTTCAATGGTTGGCGAGGTTGGACGTAGCGTGCCAAGAATTAATGCAGCTCTGGATGATCAACAAGCGGAATATCAACCAACCATGGTCGAATTTGAGGGTAAAATTTCAGACTTCATCGTAGTTGTTTTAATTGACCCAGGGGCTACACTAAGTTATGTAAGTCCAAAAATAGTAGAACGTTGTAATTTACAACCTGTTAAATTCAAAACCCCTTGGCTAGTACAATTGGCTACCGGGGCCAAGAGGCGAGTAATGGAAAAAATCAATGACTGTTCCTTTACCATAGCTGGACAGCCGGTAATGGCCGATTTAAATGTACTCCCCCTTGGTTCATATGACGTTTTGATCGGAATGGATTGGTTGGAAAGGCACTGGTCTTTAGTGGACTGCAAAACCAAGATTATATATTACAGAGATCAGCACGGAGTTAGGAAGGAAATGCAGGGAATTAAGCGACTCGTGCAGATCCGACCAATAACCGCAACCCAACTAGCAAAATGTATCCGAAAACGGTGTCAGATTTATGCTATCCAAGTGGGTTATGCTGATTCTAAGGATAAAACATCAACACTGGATGGTATCCCTGTGATACGAGAGTTTGCAGATGTGTTTCCGGAAGAGATTCCTAGATTACCACCAAAAAGGAATATAGATTTTACCATTGAATTGGTACCAGGCGCAGCCCCGATGTCACGAGCACCATACAGAATGAGTGTGCCTAAATTAACGGAATTAAAAATGCAGTTGCAAGAATTACTAGATAAAAACTATATTCGGCCCAGCGTGTCTCCATGGGGATCCCCGGTATTATTTGTTAAGAAAAAAGACAGAACCTTGCGGATGTGTATTGATTACTGTCAGCTGAATAAGCTGACCATCAAAAACAAATATCCTTTACCTCGGATTGATGAACTGTTTGATCAAGTGAAAGGCGCAACGATGTTCTCTAAGATTTATCTACGATCAGGTTACCATCAGATCCGAATTAAAGAAGAAGACATTACTAAAACCGCTTTCAGAACAAGGTATGGTCATTATGAATTTGTGGTATTACCTTTCGGGCTAACGAACGCCCCTGCAACCTTTATGTGTCTAATGAACAACATATTTCATCAATATCTGGATCGATTCATACTGATATTTATCGATGATATATTAATATATTCTCGCACCAAAGAGGAGCACCAGGAACATCTCAGAATGGTGCTACAGACCCTTCGAGAACATCAGTTATACGCCAAGTTTAGTAAATGTGATTTCTTCAAGGAAGAAATCTAGTACTTGGGTCACATAATTACAAGGGAAGGGATTGCAGTGGACCCAGAAAAGATAAAGGCTATAATGGAATGGCCCATACCCAAGGATGTAGTAGATATCCGGTCCTTCATGGGATTAGCCGGGTATTATAGACAATTTGTGGAAGGCTTCTCCAAAGTGGCCTTCCCCATCACTTCATTGCAGAAAAAGGGGAAAGCATTCCAATGGACCCCAAACTACCAGAAAAGCTTTGAGCAGTTAAAACATCTGCTCACCACAGCGCCCATTTTGAGTATTGCTGATCCTGATAAGGATTATGTGGTATGCACCGATGCAAGCAAAGAAGGTTTGGGAGGTGTATTAATGCAAGAAGGTAAAGTGATTGCATACAAGTCTCGGAAGCTAAAAGAGCACGAGCAGAAATACTCTGCTTATGATTTAGAATTGGCTGCCGTCATACATGCCTTAAAAATGTGGCGGCATTATCTTATGGGCAGGAAGTTTTTATTGCTAATCGACCATCACAGCCTGACAAATTATTTTGGCCAGCCCACTTTAAATGCTAGACAAGCAAGGTGGGTAGATTTCTTAAGCGGTTTTGATTTTGACATTAAACATTTACAGGGAAAGGAAAACTGAGTGGCAGATGCCTTAAGTCGAAAGGGAAAAAATTTGTACGAAATTTCCATCAGTGGATGGAAGAGTCCTTTCGGGGAAATGATAGAGAAAACAACAGAACAAGATGTTGAATATCAGCAAATAAAACAGTAATTACAGCAGTCCCCCAATGAGAAAAATCAGCAAGGATATGAGTTGGATGATGCAGGAATGTTGTACTACAAGAAAAGATTATATGTACCAAACCAAAACAGTGTTAAAAATCTGATATTGGATGAATTCCACATTAGCCATTACGCGGGTCACCCAGGTTACCAGAGAATGATTACAGCAATTCGGAAAGATTGCTTTTGACTGGGGATGAAGAAGAACGTGGCTGAGTACTTGGCACGGTGCTTAGAATTCCAACAAATTAAAGCAGAACATCAGCACCCAGCCGGATTATTACAACCACTACCTATTCCTGAATGGAAATGGGAAACCATTTCCATGGATTTTATCACTGGACTGCCCAAGACAAAGAGGAACAATGACTCCATTATGGTGGTTGTAGACAAGTTGAGTAAAGCTGCACATTTTATACCTGTGCAATCCATGTATAGGGTTGCACAAATCGCTCATATTTTTATGCAGAATGTGTTCAGATTACATGGGCTTCCAAAGACAATAATTTCAGATCGTGATGTGAAATTTACATCCGCCTTTTGGAGAACGTTATTCGCTGAACTAGGAACTCAGTTGAACTTTAGCACTGCGTATCATCCTCAAACCGACGGACAGACAGAACGAGTAAACCAAGTGGTAGAGGATAGGCTAAGGGCTTATGTAATGCAACAACCTATGCTATGGGAAGAATACTTACACTTAGTGGAATTTGCGTATAATAATGGGTATCATACCTCAACGCAAATGAGTCCTTTCGAGGTTCTGTACGGTCGGAAATGCCGTACACCTTCAAGCTGGGGCGGACCCGAAGATAGACTGAGTTTAGGACCGTGCATGCTTAAGGAAATGGAAGATATGGTGAAAAAGGTACATGCCAATTTGAAAGTTGCTCAAGACAGACAGAAAAATTTTGCTGATCGCAAAAGAAGATTCAAGGAATACCAGGTTGGAGACCGTGTTTATATTAAGATTCAAGCCAAAAGGAGTACCTTGCAGTGGAGCGGGTGTGCCAAACTAGCACCACGATACTGTGGACCATTCCAAGTCTTGGCAAGGATCGAACCAGTGGCGTACCAACTCGCCTTGCGAAGCCACATCCGGGTTCACAATGTTTTCCATGTTTCTGTGTTAAAGAAATATGTCTATGATCCTAGACATGTGATCAAATGGCAGGATATTCATGTGGGAATTGTTGATTACAATGAGCCTGGCAAAAGAATTTAATAAAAAAAACTAACTTAGAACGTTGTATGTGGCAGGTCGAGCCGGAAGGAGAGGTTCTGGTCGAGCCACTGAACATCCTCGACCGGAGAGAAGTGCAGCTGCGGAGACGAGCTATTACCCAAGTTAAAGGGCAGTGGCGACATTATGGGCCTAAGGAGGCCACTTGGGAAGATGAAGCATTGATGAGAAGGACCTATCCAGGGCTGTTTATGGCTGAGAGACATCGAGACGATGTCCAATCTCAGGGGGAGGAGATGTAATGACCCCGGAAAATTTATAAATAACTTTTCTGTTGTTATCATCATGGGTAAAACATTGAACAAGAATTATTTTTACTTTCAAAATTATATAATTATAAATATTATTAATTTATAATTGAGCGTGGATTGAATAAATCATATATGATAACTTCTCATGGGGAAGTTGTTTTCTTTTCTTGATGATTTAAAGAAAACAGTTGCCAAGAAAACCCTAACTGCTTTCCTTTTCTTCCATAGTAAAAATCGGAGGAAGAAAGAACCGGGCTATTAGAGGAACAGACGGGGAAAAGGAAAAGAGGGAATCATGCTAAGTCTGGTGAAGACCAGATAGCATGAGCACTGAGGTGCATTAAAATTTGCTGAAGGCAGTGGTATGGCAAATAAGCTTGGGGGGAGATTCGGTCTTTCAGACGGGTCTCGTGGATGGGAGGAAAGACAAGCTGGAAACCAGTTTCCCGAACTCAGGAGAAGTCGGAAAACTGTGCGTATAGCAGTACAGGTAAGTATATTGTTTTGTTATCAGACATATAGTTACGTTACCTCGGTTGAGGGCTTGATTACAATTTGTAAGAATGTGTTCTTCGGAAAAACCATGTTTTTGTAATAACGATGGGTCATTTAAATGAACAGAATAGGTGGTGCCTTAGGATTAAAGTGGCCGCAGGCATCTATAAGGACACTCGTGGCCTCTTAAATCCAGTAGCAGAACAACTTGAGGGTTTATAAAAAGGAAAGGAAAGAAAAAGAGGAATTAATCATTGGTCTGTTCAATTATTAAATTGGAAACAACAGTAAAATGGTAAAGAATTAGATATAAAGTAAACATAAGAGTTAAGATTAACTATATAGAAATCTAGACTCAATAATTATGATAAAGTACAGTAAATCCCTGCTCTGTAAATTAAAGTAAAGCAGAAGAGGAGTTAAGATTAACAGTATAGAACTCTCATCATAATTAATCATTTCTGCATATAATGTCGAACAATAGCAAAATAGGCAATTACAGTGTGTACCTGTAGAATAATGTAAAATAGAACAAAGACCGTCAAAGAGTCATCAGGCCTTCCCATGCCTTATCGAATCCATCATCGAATAGTTCCAAATACGACAAATCACATACATAAACTTTCATAGCATTAAACTCTTAACTATGCAAGAAAATCAACTTGGAGGATATACAACTCTTTTACAGGCATAGCCGTGTGCGTATGGCTCACGGTATCCACATATATACAATAGGGTAACAAGAAAATACAAAGATGCCGACAAGACTCACCATTGCTTGGACTAATAAATAACTCAGAACATCTCAGAGCGCTAGAATACGCAAGAGTTCATATAACCAAATTCTCTAACACATAGAACAGATCATTAGTGGAAATTAGATGGGTGATTCATCCGAGCAATCTTGTGCTTCATTATAAACAAAACAAAAATAAATTATCAAAACCCATTAACCATATCGAGCAAAGAATATGAGAGTTAAACAACATCATAAATATGTTCATATGGTCATCATAATCGGAGCGCGCAGCTGATTAAACCAGATGTCCAAAGTATACAACGAATCCCTTTCTCAATATATGACCGAGAATTCATATATGATTGTGTTCATATGTTAATGAAACAATACACAATATTACATGCTAAATCACCCGGAACTGGAAGTTCCTGAACAAAATAAGAACGATAAAAATATATAAATTCATAAAGTTCGATGCCTCATGGAACGGTAACCACAGTTTTCCTCTTAGCAGAGGAAACGTTACAGTGAAACCATTTCTTCAAACAGAGGACTCAATGAGCAACCTGACAAGAATAAGCAAATATTCAGCCGTGGGAACCGGCACCCCATCCTCCAACTCTTTTTAACATAGCAGGGGTCTTAAGGGAACCATACTCGGAAAGTAGAAATCAAAATACCCGGCAGGACCACTGGCGCTCCATAACCACAGTGTAGATTCGCCCAAACCCTACATCGTTCAAACAAGAGAATTAGTTTAGGAAAATTACATCAACTGAACCTCAAACACCGGGTCCATTCGAAGGTGAATGCATAAAATTAGTGCATGAATACCTGGTTCAAAGGTATTAGAGAAGGAGCGCGCGAAGGAGATACCTGTATCGCTGTGCTTAGGCGGCGCTCGGCCTCGCTTTCAACCCAGAAAACGAAAACAAGAATCCCTGGTGCGAAACTGCAAGCAGAGGAAACCTCTGGAAGCCAACCCGCGCAACAATGAAGTCTAAAACCCTAGAAAATTCCACGTAAAGCTACCATAACGATTTCTGATCGTTCGATGGAGGAGAAGGGATCACCACCATTGATCAAATCTGGAATCCCGAGACACCCAGTACCTCGTCTGCAACATTAATGTCAACAGCTACCGCCAAAGGAAATATCAGGACGGAAAGGAAACAAATCACGAGGAGAGGGCCAGCTGTTCGACTCTCGGCGAGTTGACAATTAATGAAAAAGGAAATGAATTGTTGTCGCACCGCCAACGCAAACCATATGGTACACAAAAAAATCCAAATGTTAAAGAGTGACAAGGTATAAAGTTGGTGAGATATTGTTACAACATAAAATTATAAAAGTAGTGGCATAAGTATTCGGAGTTGTCTATAATGCGACTTTTTGGAGATTCCGGTGACGGAATCCGGCGGAAGAAATGAGGTTAAATCTTGATTTTTAGCAGTTAAAATGGTTTTTTAACTGCATATTTGGATTCAGCGCCCTGAAAAACCCCTGGGAGCCATTGATTGTGCAGAAACTAGCTATCAAACTTGGGATTCCAGTGAATTGCTGGCGGATTTTGACCGAAAAAATCCGCCAGAAAGGCTTTCAAAAAGTCGCGTTATAGATTACTGCTAAGTATTCAACGTACAATTGACCAACAAAATGTAATGTTTACCATCTATGCGTACATAATTATTTTTTTTTTTACAATATTTCCATGTATCTATATAAGAATGGGGGTTCGTGACGCATTTATTGTTATTTGACTGTCCTCCGAGAAATTTCAAAAATCTCTCTTCCGCGTCCTTGGTGCCGACCATTGTACGAGCAATGTAATACAAAACAAAAGGCTAAGATATACGAAGATCAACTCGTTGACAATGAATGTGGTTCGACTCATTCCACTGGCAACCATGATCTCTCCTTTACGGCCAACAAAAATCCCTATTTACCTCCCCGTCTCCACGGTGAAGCGGGAGAATCGGGAGAACTGGTGTTGCATTTTCTATTTACTTCATTTCACGGCTATACTATTTGAGCTATTTTTTTGCAGACTAGAAAAGTCAAATTTAGAATAGCTAATTCAAGAAATATAAATATCAATTATCTAATTTATTAAAATTAAATTGTGTGATGAATAAAACAACCCACTCCAATTCATTCCAATTTTATGTGAATGACTTGTATATTTTAAGGTGTTGAATTTTTTACCAAAGGAATTTTTAAAGTTAACGCGAAGACCATTCGTACGCAAGGTATTTCTTTTTAAAAGGTTTTGTTTTTACGGGGAAGAAAAGTCAACTTTAAAGGTTTTGTAAACACAAAAGGACTTTTCGAAAGGGAATGTCTGGGTGGTCTTAAAAGTTTTTAAAGCTTTTGTTATATTGAAACAAGTGTTTCTTATAAATGGTGTGTTTTTTATGGAGCTCCTTATAAGTGAAAGGGGTTTATTCATATGCATGGTAAAAGTAAAAGATTAATTTTACCTTGGAAAAACAAGCGTGAAGGTATGAAGATTATTTGAGGTTGCAATAAAGTGAAGTTTCAATTTTTTTTGGGGGTTAAAAAGGTTTTATCGGAAAATGTTTTTAAGGTTTTGCAAAAACTTATTTATCTGAAAATATGTTGTATTTTGTCAAGTGAAAATTATATTTTTTTGAGGCGATATGGATGACAATTTCATATAATCAGGAAAGTAGTTATAAGACAAAGAAAAGACAGTATTGATGGCTTGCAAAGTGTGACTAAAGAAAACTAAGAAAATGGATAAAAAAGAAAAGGCAAAGATTGTTGCAGAGAGGTTCACGCTGCAACTGAGGAATTGAGAAGTTTAGTAGAAGACAAAAAAGAAATTTAGGTTGATTGGTGTAACATGGATCTACTACCACCTCTTTACTCATGCGAGAGCTTTGAGTTTCATTCAACAAATTCAACAAGCAATGGACAAAACGGTTATTTGCAAGGTAGCAAAAGTTACAACTTCCAAGGAAGCATGGAAGATCTTGGAAGAAGAATTTGGTGCAAGGGGCAGTGACATGCAGCAATAAGATGTGTCACAATTTGTTGAGTGAGTTGCACATATGAGAGTAGATGAGCAAGACTCTGAGAGGACGGACAACAAAGCTTGGAGAATCCCACTGAAAAGTTGATGATGGTTGTCAAGACCATAAAATTGAAACCCATTATACAAGCATGCATATGGATGAAGAATATGCAACAAGGATTACAAAAAGAGAAGTAGAAGCCTCGGTATGTGAAGCAGAGCAAAAACATATAAATGCTCAAAGACTCCATTGTAACATGGATGAAATAGATGATGGTGAATTCCAATGTGACAAAACATGTGGATGATGACTATAAAGTGAGATGTGAATTGGTGCATCTAATGGAAGCTAATAATTTTGGTAATGTTGAAATTTACGTGCATGCTTGAATATCTCACAATAGAGTGGATGAAAATATGTTGATGTTAAATTTGATGAAGAACCATTAACGGGTGATAAGTGGTTGTACATGATGCAACAAAAAGTTCTTACTGATATGTTGTTATTTGGTGAAAGAAGCCCACTTGTTTCAAGAAGCCAAGTGGAAGACAACATGTTTGCAACAACAAAGGTTTGTGAAGAATCAGAGAAAGAAGAGAAGGAAAAGTTAAAGCAGAAGCTCTCACTAAAAAGCATGAGGAGGAAGTTCTCACTTAAAAACATAATGAAGATGCTTTTAACTTTGATTTTGATTCTGCAGAGTACAAGAAAGAAACAACAGTTCCTCATGATGAAAAGAAGGAAGGATATGGAAGTTTGTTAAAACAATGAAGAATGCATTAAAACCAAAAGGATATGGAAGTTTATGAAAACAAGGAAGAATGCATTAAAACCAGAAGGATATGGAAGTTTATGAAAACAAGGAAGAATGCACTAAAAACAATGAAGAATGCATTAAAACCAAAAGGATATGGAAGTTTATGAAAACAAGGAAGAATGCATTAAAACCATTTTTCAGCAATGGAGTCAAGAAGAAATAGGGACAAACGAAATATAGATATATGAAGCCCAAGAAGTAGAGTAAATAATACAATTTGAAAATGCAATGTTGTAGGAGTTCATGATTGAACTAATATTTGAAAGGAAGATGTAAAAGACAAGATCAAATTGTGTTATAGCAGAAATTGAAGAAAAGTAAAAAAAAAAATTTGCAGGACAGCAAGTAAAGAAGTATGCAACCTACAACAAGAATGCACACAGAGAATGAAGAAATCTAGAGGATATAAAATTTGGAAGAAGAAAAAAAAAAATGTAAAATTGTAAAAGTTTTGAATTATAATTGATTATGGTTAGTTATATGGTCTTAATTAAAGGGGAGCGTTAGAAATAGTAATTACTCTAGCATGCCAAAGTTAAGTAAATTTAGGAGAATGAGTTCAATTTAAGTTACATTTTAGGAAAAGTCGAATTTTTGAATTATTTTAGGAGACTAGCTATTCCAAAAAATACAAATATTCCTCACCATATTCATCGTAACAATCAAAATTTGTGAAATCAATACAAAAGAAACAATTCCTATTGTTTAGGTGTCAAATTTTATGTTTTCCTCTCCGCCTTTCCATCACTACAAACACGCAGGCATGATATCAGAATATACACGAGAAATTTTAAAATTCAGACGTTCATATTCCAAATCCTGCTCAGTGTGACATTCTTCATTTTATAGATTAGGTAATCATAAGACAATTCCAACAATACAGATTATAGTTTTATTCAGACACCATATTTATTCTCGGAGAATGGTAATAATAGAGAAAAACGCGAGGTATGCGGCATTTAAAATTGGCTGTGCCTGCAACATTCTATTGATCGGGCCGTATGGAAGAAGAAAGAAGCAGAACAAACCATTCATTTTATGAAATTTTGTATATTTCTGGACAGAGATTGCAGAAAAGGAAACAAAGAATGGAACAATGGAGTGAAGAACTATTCTCATAATTTAGCCCTAACTAAATAGATTACAAAAAAGACAAGGAAATAACAATAAGCAGTAATTGATACTTGGAGAAAGTTCCAATTAAAACTCAATCAATTAATGGAGCTAACAACTCTTTTCTTCTATTATTGAGTAATAAGTAAATAGATTACAAAGAAACAAATAAACAATAGTGAAAAATAATCTAATCAAAACTGAGTATGACACTTAGCTAGCAGTGAGAATTAATGCTCTCAACATTTCTTCAGTTCGATCGTTTGTCATTATGAAATGTGAAAAGTGTACCGGCCAAGAAGGCAGTGAGATTAATGCTCTCAACATTTCACCAGTTCGATCGTTTGTCATTCTGAAACGTGGAATGTTTACTGGCAATGCAACGATCATCTTCTTCATCCATGCTCTACATCTTTTTGAGGTCGAAGGTAAAAACCTGAAAAAATTATTCACGGTAACAACATACAGTTTTGTTTGTTTTAGGAGGCAGAAGGTAAAAACCCAAAAAAGTTATGCACAATACCAGCGCAACATAACAACTCTCACGCTGTAAAACAAAGTAAAACATGAGATTGCATAGTAAAATTAGAAATATAACTCTATGATTGAACGTGCAACCAAAATACTTCTAAAAAACAATCAAAAAGATAATGGGAGGTGAAAAAAAAAATCACAAAGATAAAAAGTTTGAGACTTCAGTTCATTCATTGCTTTGAAAGAAAAAAAAATTGCGATATTCTGAAGATTATTCTTTTTTCTCTCTAAAAGTTATGGAAATTTTGGTTATATTTTGAAAATATTCAACAGGGATTTGAATTCAAGTAAAAATTGTCAACATTCATAATTTTAGGTGCTTCAGAGGGTTTTGATGGTGCTGAATCTATTTCGACCATCAAAAATATGATTCAAACACTGCTTTTAAAAAAAATTTGAATTTTTTTTTACAGAAATTCTAGCAACTTTTAAATGCCGAGACAACTTTTCACATAGTCAGTGCTTTACAGTAGACTAATCGGCCAGTTTTCTCTTTTCGGCTGCAGACCTTCTGGACTATTCTATTGGTTACAAAAAAGGCTCATGTGGTTAGATTTATTTAAAAATCTGGAAACTTCATATAATTTGTGCGGTCAACCTATCTTTTCTTGACCGACAAAAAAATAAAAGCAACATATCGCAGACATGTTCAAAAATTTAATTTTTCATTTTTCATTTGCTGTGCATTAAATACTCCACTTGTGGTGTTTAGCAACTCTAAGTGCTTGGGCCTCCAAAACATTAACATGACATTCTTTGAGCTGAAAAACAAAATCTGCTCCCTGCCGCAAAGAAGACTTGCTTGATCTGCTCTGGTAATTTCTAAAAATGGTTGTTATTTGTTTAATGCGGTTGTTGGGAGTAATTTTCCAACGTGCTCCACAAAACATCCAAATAACGATTGAAATATGCATCACTGTCTGAAAAGGCCTCTGAAGGAAGCCAACATATAGGAAGGAGGAGATGATATTTTACTGTCATCTTGAGTGGCGCCATCTGCACACAACTCAGAAATATATAGGAGACTTCCAATAGAACCTACCGTGAGAACTTGTAAGGTAGGACGTTCTCAAACAAGCGGTTCGCTGATCCTTCGAAATGTTATTGCAAAGTTGAGCTTGTTGCCCTTAATCATTGATTTGAGGATCATTGATTTGAGGACCATGAATTTCGCCCTCCAATTGACACTCATCTATTTCTTAACGACTCAGAATCACCTTTGGCGAAAAATCATCTTGCAGACGGCTTTTCGCTTTTCTGAACTTCTATCTCGTCTGTATTTTGCGTTGGGTAGCGAGTGGAAGGCTATGTATTTTCTAGGTCGTGGGGTCTTTGAGATGAAGTTGAGAGGCAGCTAGAGTCCAAGTGTTCAAAATGTAGCTGGTTCTCCGCATCCATGCCGGTGCTGCTACATACACTCAGCTTATAGAGTTTTTAATTTTAAAAATATTTAAATTTAATATTAGAAAATATGCCCCAAGAGAACAACTAAGTAAAGAAATACATTAAAATTATAATATTAACAAAATATTCATAAAGTTGTTATTTTAACATTCAACCTAGAATATATTATGATAATATGTATTAATTAAATAATTATTATAATTAAATAATAGCATTAAATAGAATTTTGGTTCATGTTTTTATCTTTTGGTCCATGATCCCTGCTAAGGGTTTCTCCATGCTGCAGCAACAACAAATGGATACAGTCATGAAAGTAGACAGGAACATCTTCTCCTCACTGAGTGTTCAATGTGGACCGCCCTCGACCATGATTCCTACCATTACTAGACACATCAGAGGTTGCAGAACAATTCACCATGAACCAAGTTCAGCATAAGTTTCCTCATCTCATGGAGGAACTCAACGCAATGGGGACCATTGCTCCCTAAGGGGGGAGGAATGATCTAGGTGGATGTTGGTGGCCACTCACCTATCTCACTTGGACCTCAGAACTCTCTCTTTCAGTTTTTCAATTTCCTTAATTGTAGCACAATTTACTATTTTTAGTAGTTTTTCGAGTCCTGAACTTTTGGAGCCATTTTGAGGCCATAAACGATGTTTTTTGGGAAAACTGGGAGAAACATGGGTCCATGGATTGATGTTTTTCATCCTAGAGTTGTAGTCCTCTGATAGATCTTTCTAACGAGGTATTGTGCGCGTCTGTTGGGTAGCGGAGGTCTTGCGGAAGGGTTTAGGGGCAGAAAGCCTAAGAAGTAGGATTAAAATATTGTAAAAACTCCGAAGTATGTGGAGCACAAAGTGTAATAGATTGAGTCAAAGGGTAGTCAACCTGAAAATAATAAAAAGTAATGTAAATAGAGACGGCCCGCGCAGGGATCGCGGTCCAGGGAAGGGTATAAATAGAGCACGACTCTATGAGGGAAGGACAGTTCTTTTGAGGGATGAAATGTAATGTGTTCTTAAAGAAGATAGTCTGAAAGCATCTGTAAGTCTGAGTTGAGGGTTGGGTAGTAGTTAGAGGCTCTGTAGCTATGTGCGCAGAGGCCTGGAAAGTCCACAGCTGTGTGCGTGGACCCCTGCAGCTGAGTGCGCAGGTTAGATCTGGATGTATTGGTGGAGAATAATAATAAATATAAGTTTGCTTCTATAAATTCTGTATTATTTTTCATCTGTCTTTATGGTTTACCTTTCTATATCTGGTTAATGCAAATGTGATAAGTGTATGTGAATCTGGGTTCTTTTTTTGCACAAATCGATTATGTTGGTTAAATGTTTGCTTAAAAACCCTGTTGAACAGTTCTAAATCATAAAAGTAGAATAGCACAGTAATAAGAAAAATATAATCACTCTGGACTGGTGCGAGTACCGAATAGCGCGGAGCTATAAACTAGTGCGTGAACCTCCTAGACCACACCAAGGCATCCCTAGGGTGCGGAAACTTGGTTCTAACACCCTCCCCTGCTACCTCGGGTGAGACCTTAGTCCACGCTCCGCGGGCTGTTGCCGAAAGGGCCAGTAGCTGTGGGATTTGTTTGGCTAAATAACTCTTCCAAACCTGGGTTAGGCCCATACAAACCAACAAATGATTCCGTTGCTGAGACCGGGATCTGCCTAAGGGGTGTTTAGGTGTGGGATGCAGGGACCCTATAGAGAAAGAACGTTGAAAATTCAAGAGGATCAGGGACGGTAATAGATCAAGGGTAACAATGGCGAACACAATTCAGTTACCAGTATTTAAGGGAGCCGGAGGCAAAGACCCAAAACAATTTTGGTTTGTACAAACATCAGTATGGAACGCGCAGCAAGTCGCGAATGATAACATCAAGAAAGCCATCTTAGTTAGCATGCTATAGGATCGAGCACTAACATGGTATATGAAGTATTCAAGCATTAACCCAATGGCGGGAATAGCGGACATCCATACAGAATTGAAAAAGGAGTTTAGCTGACCAAAGATAGAAGCACAGTTGGTCGTAGGATTCAAAGAGATCACGATGATGCCTGGCGAGACCCCATGGGATCTGGACCAGAGATTGAAAAGCACCATTCATGAGGCCAACATGACCTTGCCAAATGCATAGCACTGCACTTGGTTCGTCGCATCATTAACGCCATATCTGAAGTCGGCGTTGTCACAACAGAAGATCTCAACCCAAGCAGAAGCGTTGGAAGCAGCAGTGTGGCTACACGAAACCCTGGTACAGGACCCAGGGTTGGCAGTTCAGCAAATCCAAGTGCAGGTCCACAATTTGTGTTTGGAGATACAGAAGTTAAAACAAGATTAGACGTTGCGTTCCGAAATCCGAGAGGAAGTATGGTGTGTAAAGTGAAGGGGCCAAGGACGCGATAAAGATCACTGTCCAGTCTTAGTGAATTTTGTGGTCCCAAGGGGATCGACACCATTGCAACCAGAGACACAGATAAGGCTGAGCGCGATCGCCCCGCTCTGGTGCACAATCTGTTAGGTAGGAGGAAAGCACAACACAAATAATTGTCATCTATTGCCAAAATACAACCAGACCCCCCAACAGCTCTTTTGCAAATTTTGTAGATTGGTGGGTCATGTAGAAAGAGATTGTTGTAGCTATCGAATGTTGATGGACCAGACACCGACCTACAGAATGCAGACTGAGGTGCAAGGTCAGGGTCCAGCCACAACATTTGCATGTTGTGGGTTCCAAGATGCGATCGTGGATGGGGCGGAATGGGACCAGGAAGGGGTCGCGGGCAGCTAATCTGTTACAACTGTGGAGGACCAAGACATTACATGTGAGATTGTATTAATCCAACCCGAGTATCATGTCCTTATTGTGAAAAATTCGATCATGAGCTACTAGATTGCCCCGTGCTGATAGCACAAATTCGCCAAAAGAAGGCAGCACCTCCTACAACAAGGCAAAACATGCAGATGATGAGATCTGAACCCCACGACGACGAACCCATGGACAACATGATATTGCGACATGGCGCAGCCATAGGAGTAGTTGATAGGAAGACTAATATGGAAGCTAAGGAAATATTCACGGGCATCTCTACTCGAGGTAGTAGGGATCCGCTTGAGCCAACTAGGGATCCCTCGATGATGACTACCTTCTTAGAGACATGCATAAAACTTCTTTGCGACAACCAGGTAGTTAGAGGGTTACACGAAGTAATTAATAGATGTGTAGGTTGGGGTGAACCTTGCACAGTCCAAAGCATAAGAAGACACACATCACAGACGGGTTGGGAAATGCGGCTAATGGCGTAGATTGGCGACTACGAGATGGATCAAGTCATTCTGGACCTGGGTTTTGATGTAAACGTATTGCCTAAACAGACTTGGGAGCGCATGGGTAAGCCTACACTACAATGGTCTCCTATCCAATTGCGGATGGCCAACCAGTAGAAGATCTTGTCTATGGGATGGCTACAAAGAATTACAATAGATATTGATGGCATAAGTACTCGGAGAGATTTCGAACTTAATGAAATCATGGATGAAACTAATCTGTACACTGCATTGCTAGGGATAGATTGGGCCATTGATATGAATGGGGTTATTAACCTCAAACAGAGGAAGATGATATTCGAGAAGAAGTCGCTTTAGGTCGTTGTTCCGCTAGATCCAACAGATAGACCGTGCTACACAGAACCAACGCGTAGCGAAGAGAGGGGCGATGTATTGGATAGTATCTACAAAATTGCTGCATAGGAGGAGTGGAGATTCTCGCAGGGCTACGTTAGTGATTCAGATGAGGAGGACGAGCGATGGTGCAACTGGGTGAGCGAGGCTACCACATTGCACTATAATATGATGACGAAATCCCTGTATTGTGTTAAAGTTAAGAACCACGAACTACTGATGTATGACAGGTTGACAGTAGTAGAGGACTTCCTGGTTAAATTCGAAAGTGTGGTACCAGAGTACCAACGGTTCGATGCACTCAAATGGGCATTCCACATGACACTGGCGTGATGGTGGGATACCCATGAAGGAACCTTCGAAGATTGGCGAAGCTGCAGGCGCATGATGAAGATAAGATTTGGGAAGCTCGAGCTATGAATAACGAAGAAATATGATGGACGGGAGAATTCGCGCATACATCTAAGCAAATGGACAAAAGCTTATGGTACGGAGCCTCAACCAGAATGGGTGCACTTATTTTATCATACCTTGGATGTCATTCCAAGGAACTGGTATACGGAAGCAGAGCTCCGGCATGGCACTAGCGAGTGGGATATTCTACGTGAAGGGTTTTTGTCAACATTTCTCTTTGAAGACCAATGGATGGATACTGTGGACGATGCACTACAGCTAGTAAAGGCTGCCATATTCAGAACACCACCAGAGCCAGAAAAAGTCATGCCATCAGACTGGTCGCGAAAATTGAGCTAGGCCTTAGCATGCTACAATGTACAAGCAAAAGATGATGAGGATGACCCACGTAACATCAATATACCAGAATTCGAAGGGAGTCGTGAGGTGCGCTGCCCTGAGATAGAAGATCCAGATATCATGGCGCCGCTGAAAAGAAGCAAGTAAATATCAGAACAGAGGAAGAGTCGAAGTATGCTATGCTGGGGGACTACTGGGATGACGTTATGGTGGAAAAGGTCGTCGCGCTACTTCGAGAATACCGAGATTTATTCCCTACAAAAATGACAGAGCTGAAGGGGATTTTAAGAGACCTAAGGATGATGAAGGTAACTTTGAAGCTAGATGTGAAGCTAGTGAAGCAACGACCCTATCGATTGAGTCCAAAATACAAAGCGAATGGGACTGTTGAGGCATTCAACAAAATTCTAGAGACTGTGCTGACGAAGGTCTGCAATGCGTGACAAAATGAATGGGATTTGCGCAGTCTTGCCATGCTATGGGAATACAAAAATACATGCAAGAAGTTGACAGGACAGACATCATTTCGGTTAGTTTATGGCAAGGAGGTTGTTATGCCTATGGAATATATTGTGCCTAGTCTACGGATCACAGCGATCACAGGTATGGCAGACCGCAAGGCCTTAGACGAGCGGCTCACATAGCTAGAAGAATTGGAGGAGGAATGATTTTTGGATGGATTCCATCAGCAGGTACATAAACAACACGAGAAATCATGGAACGATCATCATATCAAGGTGCGCACCTTCAAAGAGAACAATCTAGTATTGCTTTATGACAGTAAGTTCGAAAAAGTCCCAGGAAACTCTACATGCACTGGTTGGGACCCTATGTCATCAAAGAAGTCACCGATGGGGGCGCAGTTCAACTGGCTAAACTCAATGGAGACCCCTTCTCAGGAAGAGTGAATGGCAGTCACCTCAAGCTCTACACAGGCGGGCCGATCGCCTCACTGGCCGTTCAGAAGATAGTCTCACCACTCCACCCATTTGTAACAGAGCGGGGGATGATAAAGTAGCCTGGGGGACAAATGTGTGAGTACTATGGTACGCATACATTTGACCATATGAAAGGGTCGTGGTCACATGAGAAGGCTCACACGGACGCACTGATAAAAGGAATGATGACCATTAGGTATGACAAGATGGCTGCATCACAACAAAAGGAAGTAGGCAGTGGGCAATTAAGAGAAACAGTGCGAGTCAGATATGGAACGAACGACCATAGATTCCACACGAGAAGGTTACATGAATGGGAATGAGCATCAATCACTGCATTTGAATGTCTCATGAGTTATAAATAACTGAGGGGAGTCCACTGGGTTGCCTACGTTTTAGAAACACAGATGGAGTTGTTCATTATCTATGCATAAGGTATGCGCCTAAAAGTAGTAATCTGGCCGATAGAGAGGTAGGAATCTCTAAGCAGTACGTGGGTAACAACTATGGGCATCCCGCAGGTTGCAGCATCACCAGTAGGAGATGTACCGAAAAAGAGGGAACACGAAGCAAAATTGGTCTAGAGGTCATCGCCTTGCCTAGGGGCAGGGCGGCGCACTACAACAGAACAACGAAAGGATGAACAAATGGCAACCACAGGTAGCTATGTAGTTAATAAGTCTTCTTTGATGTCCTTTGAAGATTGAGATCTTGTGAACAACAACCAAGGTCTTGCAAAATTGCAACACAAGCTGTAACGGATGGTGCGAAGGGCAGGTATGAAGGTTAGAAGAAGCTACGGTGGTACCAGGAGGTGGCTCCCTTGCTCACACTAAAATACTCGGAGGGGGTTTCTGTGTTAACTAAGCAGAGCAGAATGAGCATCATTAGTTGTGGGATGTGATAGAAACACTGAAGTAGAAGACGGTTGCAGCATTGCAGGGGACAAGGAAGGAGCAGCAGGATGACGAGCACCACTAAGAGGGAGGCAAACTGCGAAGCCAAGGTAGAGCATCTAGCCGTGCCGACGAGTGACTTGGGATGAGTCACAACAATTGTGTTGGGGGAATGTTGGGTAGCGGAGGTCCTGCGTAAGGGTTTTAGGGCAAAAAGCCCAAGAAGTAGGATTAAAATATTGTAAAAACTCCAAAGTATGTGGAGCGAGAAGTGTAATAGATTGAGTCAAAGGATAGTTCGTCAGAAAATAATAAAAAGTAAAGTAAATAGAGTCAACTCGCGCAGGGAGCGCGGGCAAGGGAAGGGTATAAATAGAGCACGGCTCTATGAGGGAAAAACAGTTCTTTTGAGGGATGAAATGTAATGGGTTCTTAAAGAAGATAGTCTGAAAGAATCTATAAGTCTGAGTCGAGGGTTGGGTAGTAGGTAGAGGCTCTGCAGCTATGTGTGCAAGGCCTAGAAAGTTCGCAGTTGTGTGCACGGACCCTTGCAGCTGAGTGCGCAGGGTAGATCTGAATGTATTGGTGGAGAATAATAATAAAGATAAGTTTTCTTTTGTAAATTTAGTGTTATCACACATCTGTCTTTATGGTTTACCTTTCTATATCTGGTTAATGCAAATGTGATAAGTATATGTGAATTTGGGTTCGTTTTGTGCATGAATCGAGTATGTTGGTTAAATGTTTGCTTAAAAACCCCGTTGAATAGCTTTGAATAATAAAAGTAGAACAACGCAGTAATAAGAAAAATATAATCACTTTGGACCGGTGCAAGTACCAAATAGCGTGGGGTTATAAACTAGTGCACGAACCTCCCACACCACACCAAGGCATCCCTAAGGTGTGGAAACCTGGTTCCAGCACCTTCCCCTGCTACCTCGAGTGAGACCTCAGTCCGCACTCCGTGGGATATTGCCGAAAGGGCCAATAGCTGTGAGATTTGTTTGGCTAAATAACTCTTCCAAACCTAGGTCAGGCACATACAAGCCAACAACATAAAACAGAGATCGTATGCCAAAGTTACGACCTCGGGAAGTTGATGTACCAATTTACCCAAAACGAGGCCCATAGTTTGGCGCTTCATCTCCTAGGGTTAGGTTTTTGGATGTTTAGGGTTTTCCATTGTTTCTCAACAATAAACAGACCTTCGAGCCTCATTGTAACACAATTAAGAGGCATGTAGCCACCACATCTCTCCTCAGAGATATGCTACCATCGCCCGATATAGTTTATTTCCATTTCTATTTGTAAGCATGTTTCAATGTTTTACATTAATGAAATGAAGTAATATTTCTGTTGCATCGCTGCATTTATGGTTATCTTTGTAATTTTTTGCATTCCTGTTTAAATCTGGATCAAACATGCTCTTATTTCTGAGAATGCATGTGCATTCCTAAAAAAAATCATTTGCATGCTCCCGTTGCATCAAAATTGGTTAGCATCTCTCTCTGAGCACCCTTCAGATTGAATTTTTTTGCGGTTTTGGATGCTTAAACGTCATTTTTCCAACTCCCATTTCTTATCTTTGTTTTCGTTCACATTTTTTAAATATGATCAATTTCATCAACATTTTAAAATTTGATTTATGTATTCATCATTTTATGAAACATACACACCTGAGTTGTATGTATATATGTGCTTGTGTGTGCACAGGCGTCTAAATTGACAAAATTGACAACTAGTGTGTGTTTTTACACACTTGAGCTATATGTATGTATGTGTGTGTGGAGCATGTGAATTGACAAAATTGACAAGTCGTGTGGGCTTGTACTCATGTGACACAAGGTCAATTATGCCCCATACCATTATACATGTTGCTCCTCACATGGTACATAGGGCTAGTCAAGCGTTTGAACTAATGACATCACAAGGGGTGCCTTAAAAGTGTACCCTCTTACTAATTGATCTACACCTAGTGGTGTTGAAATATGTAACTCCTTGTGTTATTTGAGAAAATCTTCTTAGCCTCTAGGAGTTTCTTAGGCCTAGCTGGATTTGAGAGATTTTCTCCAACTAGTTAACTTCCTAAATTGATCTGTGATTGAGATATTCACTCAACCAATAAATTGTTGATTAAAATAGTTTTTCAATATTGATAAATCATCCTCATATTTATATGTATCATCACCTAATTAATGATGATGATGATGATGATTAATGTCCACTGAGACCAAATTGGTCTATCGGACCTATAATTTTCTTAGTTTTTAATTATATGGCTCCTCGTCTTTCTTGGCAAGATTGGCGCTGTAGCTTTATTTTTTTCCTCTACGGTCTTCCAACTTCCTTTATCTTGCATCTCCTTCATCTCTTCTTTTTCTTGGGACATTGGTGTCTTAGCTTCACGATCTATTGTGTTTTTCCTTTTGAAGGTAGTCAGAGAAGAAGTTTGGTCTAGGAGATCTGCTTTGCTGTTAAATGAAGATTTATTTTGTGCGGTATTCGAATCCTCATAACTATTGATTTGTTGGGCGGGGCTTTCTCCTTGCTTGTCTTGAGATTTGTTTCTTTCTTGTCTGATTTCTTGTGATTCAGAGTTTTCTCTAGATTATTCTTCTTTGATGACAGTGTAGTGTTCTTTTTGTGCTCCTTCCCACCATGTAGATCTGTGGTGGTTTTTTCTAGCAGAATTTTTCTGGGAGGCCTTTGGGCAATTTTTGGCTAGATGGCCTGTTTCAAAGCAGGATCGACATCTAAAGAGGACATTTTCATAATCGAGTTTCTGGTTCCACACATAGTCTTTACTTGTTAGGTTTATTTCAGTTGGGAATCCGGCACTGAAGTCCATTTCTACACAGATGCGTGCATATGTGGTTCTAGCATATTCCTCTGTTTCTGGGCACCTGCAGTAAAATTTCCCAATTGCATTTCCAATGGCTTTTAGCGAGGAGAGATTATAGAGATGCAAGGGTAGGCTTGGCATCTCACCGAAACTGGTGTTGAGGTTATGACTGCCATAGAGGGATCAAATGATGGGTTCCATGGCTTCATGAATAGGCCTGATTTTTCCCAAAACCAAGGCCAAAATCTAGAATACATTGTCTGCTTTCAAGATTTTCAAAATCTACTATAAAGAAACCCTAGCACATAGGTAGATATTAATTTCATCAAAAATGATAGGCTTCCATACCTCCGAGATCCAATTGTGGAGAGCTGTCAGTCGCGGCCAAAAACCATTGAACTGGTAGATTAGGGCACTTTCGGAAAACTTCAAAGCCTCATCGAGTGAAGCCTAGACCACCTAGATAGTGGGGCTGGGGTTTCACTGACAATATGGGTAGGAGCTTGCCCTCCAGAAGCGGATGAGCCAACAGCTATTTTCGCGAAGCTGGGAACCATATTTTACTTGCCCGTAGAACCCAGCTGCAAAGAAATAAGGCAGAAGATAAGATTAGATCTAGATCTAGCCACCGAAGACTAGATCTAGAACCCAAAATGTGCGAACAGACTTATTCACTCAAAATTTTTTAGATGCCGACAACTAACCAAATCTCACCTAAACAACGAGTGTGAATCAATTATTAAACCTGCAATAAAATGCGATTTGGGACAACTCATATCCGGCACTGATTATCCTGTATCTAGTGGAGGCCGTTGGCATAAATGGCAGAGACAACCCAATCACCTGGATCACTATTACTAAACAACAGAACCACAAATACCCGCAGAACAACAGAACCGCAAATAAGAGAACAATAGAACCGCAAATAATATTATGAACCCTAAAAGTCAATAAATAATCACAAACAACCCGCATTAATTCTAACTTCTATAAGAAGAAGAATCTAGATAAAACTAACCCTTACAATAGTTTTAGAGAACGATATTTCTAGCCTAAGGAATGATGGTAATATCCTTTTAATAGGTGACTTCAATGCTCAAACTTCAAACAACCAAGCTACTATTTTAAGCAATCGTTCCAACCCTAATACTCTTTGGTTAGATGAAGACCCTACCCTGGCTAGTAGGTACAAAAGGAGCTCTGAAGACCTCAGGGAAAATTTGTTTGGGTCAGAGCTAGTCAAGCTCTGTAGTGCTCACGATCTCATAATTTGCAACGGTCTAAAAAAGTGGCCCAATTCCAGCAAGATGACCTGCATCCATGGACTCGGTAGCAGCGTGGTAGACTACGTTATTTCCGATCTTCCATTATACAACAAAATGATAAACTTTGACATCTTAAACGACCACGAGCCTGACTCTGATCATAGGCCTTTACTTATAACACTCAATTTTGTCATGCATAGAGTTCCCATAGAAAATAATACTTACAACCAAAAGAACTTAATATTTGATAAAAATAAAAAGGACCTCTTTCTAAATGAATTAAAAACTAATTTGCCTCCTTTATCTAGTATAGGCAACATAGAAGACCTATATCATAATTTTACTAAAACCCTCTCATATTCTATTAAAAAGTTCTCAATTGAAGTCTTAAATAATAAAAGAAATAGCAAAACCAATCCTTGGTATGACAAAGATTGTAAGAATGCGAGGAGAGCAATTAAGGAAGCTGTTGATGATTCTCTTAAAACGGACAAGATAAGAATATACAAAGCCCTAATTAAAAGGAAAAAGAGGCAGTACATTCGTCAAAGACAGGAGAATCTCTTACACCTCGCTAAGGTAGCTCCTAAGAAATTTTGGAGGCAGATTCTGGCTAGGAAGACTAAGGATAATAATAAAATTTCTCTTCACGATTGGAATTCTTATCTTAAAAATCTTTATGAATCTCCTAATGTCATGGATAATTTGGAAACCCTGCTCACAACGAAGGAAGTCTTCTCTTTAGAAGACATTAAGTTTGGGGTTAATCGCCTCGCGAATAGGAAAGCTAAGGACATTGAAGGTTACCAGGCAGAAATCTTAAAAATTGGAGGCCCTGTCCTCATCCCCCACATCCACAAGCTTTTCAACCAAGCTGTTAAGAAAGGGTTCCCTAAACCTTGGGCTGAGAGCCTCATTATCCCTATTTTTAAAAGTGGAGATACAAATAACCCCTCTAATTATCGGACAATTATGATCAGCCCTCTCTTAGCCAAGTTGTATGGTAGTATTCTGGAAAAAAAAGTTAAGCATATGGCTTGAAAGTGAAGGTAAGCGGGCTAAAGGCCAAGCAGGTTTCAGAAGGCATCACTCAACAACAGACCACCTTGTTACGCTTAGGATCATTGCAGAGGAATGTCGTAATGATCAATCCAATTTATTTTGCTGCTTTGTAGACTATAGAAAGGCTTTCGATACAGTTCCTAGATACAACCTTTGGAATAGATTAGAAGAGCTAAAGGTTCCTCTTGAGTTGAGAACTGCTGCTATAAGGCTATACGAGAATGTAATTGCCATGCTAAAGAACAATGAGGGGTGGTCAAAAGATATTAAGTGTAACATCAGAGTTAAACAAGGTTGCCCCCTCTCCCCTACCCTTTTTGGCATTTACATCGATAAGCTCGAAGGTTATTTAGAAGAAGTTGGATCTGGTGGCACAATCTTAGCTAGGTTAGTCGTTATCCTTCTTCTCTATGCCGACGATATTGTTCTTTTGGCAAGGTGCCCTTCTGATCTTGATAAGCAACTCAAGCTTCTTAAGGATTTCTGCTCTAGCATGGGTATGACTGTTAACACTGACAAAACAAAAGTTATGATTATCAAATCCAAGAAGGACACTTGCGCTAATTTTATGTATGACAATAATAAC
>APFE031074577.1:0-15891 GCA_000404065.3 Pinus taeda
TTAACATTAACACCAAAAACAATAATAATCACATGAACCTACTGAGAAAGCAGAAACACATAAGATATCATCTTCACATTGGATACTTTGGAGAAAGGCAATCTTGAGTACCACCATCAAATAAAGAAACACGAAAACACATAATATATCATCTTCGCATTGGATACCACAATCAAATAAAGAAAAACAACACATAAGATATCATATTCACATTGGATACTTTGGAGAAAGGAAATCTTGAGTACCACGATCAAATAAAGAAACACGAAAACACATAAGATATCATCTTCGCATTGGATACCATGATCAAATAAAGAAACACTACGGGAGAAGTGATTGTTAATTTTTAAAATTTTGATATAAACATTGGTTTTAAAGAGAAATTGCAATTAACAATGTACAAATTACTGAATAAATAATTACCAATTAAACTTTTAAGTCACGTTTTAAAGGTGCAATTAAGTTGAGCTTTCATCTTGCCATTCAATTGATGGACACTGAATATTAAATATAACATAAATATATAGGAGTAGCATGTGAGTGTTAGTTTTATAAAGAAGATTCTTTTTATTGTTAATAAAAATATAGATAGTTAGTTTCATTTTAAAGGGTTATAAATATGAGTTATAAATAGAAGACTTAAAAGGTTGTAAATATTTAAAGGGTTGTAAATATGATTTATTAATTGTTTTTACTCAAAACCTCATAAATAGAAATTTAGCAATTTCTTTTTAATTGAGTGACTCAAATTCATGTTTCTTTAGGTTGAAGGTAAACCCACTAAAGTGGAAAAAATTGTGATGCTAATAATTAGAGGGATTGTCATCATGGGGTGATAAGAAATTTAATATTAGAAATGCAACAACATAAATGTTCACAACAAATTTAGAGAGATCCACCATGTTGAATAATGCACACACTACATGGATAATGGATTTCCGCACTATATGCCTTACGGCATTTTCTTTGCAACATCTGGTGCAAATGCTAGTTGTAACCCATTTTGTTCCTCTTCTTAAGATATCCTTTGATCCAAGAAGTACTTAAGACTATCATGATATGTTTTTTACATTGAAGAGTCTTCCTATTAGGTATGGATGCCATTTCTTAACTACATGTAGTATGGCCAACATTTCCTTTTCACAGATGGGTCTATGTAATTTATTTCCTTTAAGTTTGCTACTTTCAAAGGCAAGGGGTCTTCCTTTTTGCATCAAAACAATGCTAATGCCATGGTCTGTGGCATTAACAAATACTCCCCCATATTCAGATTAATCTCATTTCACTTCCTTGAACAATTTATGGTACTTCCATCTGTAATCATCACTTGAAATTATGGTGCTAGATATACAAAACAGTTAAGAATTTTTCCCAATTTGTAATTGATGAAGTTATGCGTACTACTTGAATTAATAAATATCATTATACTTCCTTTTGATATATCCTTCTATTTTGAGGGTTTGTGGATTATTGTTTTGACCAATGCATGATAAGAGATTGTTGGAGTAGTTTCTTCTAGCTTTATATTTGGTGAAGTTTCCACTTCTTCATCTTCTTCATCATAACAACCTATGTAGAATAATTTATTCTCACTACATTTATGCCCTTTATTATGCTTGTTGTCACAGTTGAAACATAGTCCCTTTTCTCTTCATTCATTCATTTGTTGAGGAGTCAACCTTTTCAGTGTAGGAAAGGGAGAATATTTTCTCTATAGTTATTAGTGACTATTTTTATAGTGGCCATAATTTTACTTTCAACTTTCATTTCCATAATGAAAGCATGCTCTATAGATTTAGGTTCAAAGATGTTGGGTGTGTGTTATATTCGTTCCACGACTAGGCCCATGCGCAAAGTCGTGGGTTAGAGGGGGAGGCAACCAACCCCCCCTTCGTTGCACTGAGCACATTGGGGGGGTCAGAAACCCCCCTGTTAGGGGGTTTGAGAGGGGAAGTAGCCCCCCTCTACGCTACCCCGTGATTTTTTTTTTTTGACCCTATATTAGGTGGGAAAAACTACCTATGGTTTTGTGCATGGTTTTTGCACATGGTTTTGGGCATGATGGCTTTCTGCCCATGGTATATTGTAGATCCGGTCAAGGGAACTACAATTATGTTCTAATCTAGGGTTAATGGATTGAGGTTTATGGATATTATAGCATGTATATATATGTATTGTAACATTGAAAGGAATAAAATGAAAAATCAATGTGGCAGTCCCAGTTTCGGGATCCATGGGAAATATCTATGTATATCTATTTTATGTTTTATGCTCTAACCATTGTTTATTTTTGTTTTTAAGAATTAATTTGCAGGTAATTTATGTATAGGGTTAAAAACTTTATAAGTTGTTTCGGTTTCAAGGGGACGCCTTTACTGCTGAGGGGTTTTGCTTAGGCTTGTGATAGACCATATTCAGTGGGAGATCTATGGGATGGATTGGTGAAAGAAGATGGCAAGAAGTGGAAAGATAGAGATTGAGAAATTTAATGGTCAGAGTTTTGAGTTGTGGAAAATCAAGATGGAGGATCTGTTGGTAGATAAAGATCAGTAGATCGCAGTAGATCAGGGTACCAAACCAACGACAACGTCAGATGAAGACTGGGGGAAGTTGGATTGGAAATCAAAGAGCACAATACAGTTGTGTATATTAGATTTAGTATTGTTGAATGTATCAAGGGAAGCTAGGATGAAGGCTTTGTGGGACAAGTTAGGGACTTTGTATCAATCTGAGTCTCTGGTGAACAAACTGTTCCTACGAAAAAAGTTGTATAACTTGAGGATGAAGGATGGAGACTTGGTGAAAAAACATCTGAATGCATTTAATATTGTGGCAAGTCAATTGTTATATGTTGATATTAAAATTTCATATGAATATAAGTGCATCGGTTTGTTTGTGTCTCTAACAGATTCATGGGATATTTTGGTTGTTGCAATAGGTAGCAATACAACTACCTTGAAGTTTGATGAAATAGTCTCATCCTTTCTGTAAGAGGAAATGAGACAAAAAAATATGGAGGGCCAGAATGAAGATGCATTGTCTGTACGAGGACAATCCCATAACAGAAACAAAAATAAGCCCTTGAGTGGGAGATCTAAATCTAAAGGGAGATATAAATCTTCAGGAAAACCTATAAAGGTGTGCTGGAAATGCAAAAAGGAAGGGAACTTAAAAAATGATTGTAGATCTAAAGTTCCTGAGAAAGGAAAGGGATTTGATGGTGCTCCTTTTGCAGAGGCAAAAACCACCTCAGATGAAGTTGGGGATGTGTACTTGGCTTCTTCTTCAAGGACACATGTAGATCATGAGGTATGGTTGATTGACTTAGATGCATCCTTTCACCTCTCTCCCCATAGGGAATGGTTCTATGAGGATGATAAATATGATGGTGGTGATGTCTTCTTAGGGGATGACAGGAAGGCTAGAATCATCGGACACGGAAAATTCAAGCTGAAATTATAAGGTGGAAGGATTAGAACACTTTCTGGTGTTCTGCATATTCCTGCATTGGCCAGAAATCTAATTTTTGTAAGTAAGTTGGATGATGAAGGTGTAAATATAGTTTTCGAGAAATATCCTTGCAATATGGTTCGCGAAGCACTAATATTGATGTGAGGAGTTCAAATTAGAAATATGTACAAGCTTATGGGTAGCACTATTATTGATGGGTGCAAAAATTTTGTGGTTCTTGAAAGTGGAGCAGAAAACCTTGTGGTCTCTGGAGAAAACACCATGCTATGGTATTAAAGGCTTAGACATATTAGAGAGAAGGTCCTTCGAATACTTCATGGTAATTTTATGTTAGAATGTATGTCTAATTTCTCTATGTATTTTGATTTCTATTAACATTGTGTATATGGGAAGTAAATTCAGGTGAGTTTCCCCTCTAGTGCTAAGAGGGCGAAAGGAATATTAGAGCTTGTGCACAGTGATGTGTTTGGACCTGTGTCAGTTCCATCACTGGGTAAGTCTATGTACTATGTATCATTTATAGATGACTTCTCAAGGAATACATGGATATATTTTCTCAGGAAGATATTGGAAGTCTTTGACAGGTTTAAAAAATTTAAGGCTCTAGTGGAAAACCAGACAAAGAAGAAGATAAAGGTGTTGAGGACAAATAATGGTGGAGAGTTCTACAATAAGTAATTTGAATATTTTTGTAAGAAGTGTGGTATAGCATGGAAGAATACTATTCCATACACACCTCAACAAAATGGAGTTGTAGAAAGAATCAAGAGGACGTTGATGGAAAAGGAAAGAAGCATGCTCAGTGGTGCCACGTTAGGACATGAATTTTGGGTAGAGGCAGTGGAGACGCATGTTACTTGGTTAATAGATCACCTTCATCATCATTGGAGGATAAGTCTCCACATGAGGTATGGATTGATGTTGTAGTACTCAACAACCCCCCATTTAAATTTATTTTAGCTATATAATAAATAATGGGGACCCTTTTGAACTTTAATAAAATTCTTTAGTCCTAATAAAGATAAGACTATTTTAAGATTTTGTAAATAACCCTATTGAATAAAGGTTTCATATATCGGAATTATATATCAGAGGATTCAAACCATGAAAATATTATTAAAACTCGATAGGCCTTTCATTTTTTAAAATAATGCATATTGGACTAGTTATATCGGATCATTCAAATATCATAACCTTCCTTATAGGAAAGTTATGATAAAACAATCCGTGATCAAATTTGCATGATATCTAAAGCATAAAGTGGGCACTTCCTTTATATTTAATACTTCAAACTAACACTGGTCCCACAACATTGCCACATGGCATAACGGAGCTCCCAAATATCATAACTTTCAACCAAGTGCCATCTCAAAAACTATGATGCCACAAACCTCTAATACCCAATATCCCTGATACCAAATTATTCTGCTATTACCAAACTCCTGATATCATAAAATTCTGATGTCTCACACACCCGATACCTGATATCTTTAATACTCCTCCCCTCTGATATCTCAACCCTCCAGTATTCCCATCTTTGGTGATATCAGGACTTTCATTAAAGGAATTTTGAGGTCTAAAATGGGCCTCCTAAGAAAAATGTGCAACCAAAATAAAATTTATAAGAACTAATAGGATTCAAGATGATGATGTCAACCATGGGGAATGATTCACCATTTTTGGAGTAAAAAAGTCAAATGAATATTTAAAATAATAAAATAATAAAACTAATTTTTCAACTCGTATTTTCAACTTATCTCCCTAAGCTTTTACTCAAATTTTTAGCAGTACTCGTTGGATGCAAAATTTAATTCCTCATCTAAGGAGTACCCATGTTGCATATTTTCGATGGACCCTGCTACATGAAAATGAGAAATACATGAAGAAACGTGATTGCAATCACATTTTTAATGTATTTCTCATTTTTCATGTAGTAGGGTCCATCGAAAGTATGCAAGATGAGTACTCCTTGGACGAGGAATGAAATTTTGCATCCAATGAGTATTTCCGCTCAGAATTTGAGTAAACCCATAGGGAAACAAGTTGGAAATATGAGTTGAAAAAAACTAGTTTTTTCTTTTTTCCCTCCAAAAGTTGATGATGTAATCTAATCTTATTTTATTATTTCCACTATTATTTTATAATTTCCTTAGGAGGCCCATTTTAGACCTCAAAATTCTCCTAATGTCATATCATATGACACTCTTTAAAATCCCCGATATTCCAAAACGCCGATATCAAACCCCTGGTATATATGCTCGCCTACACTTATAACCATCTAATCTTAGAATAATATATATCGGAAGTCTTGAATATCGTAACTTTTAGAGTGTAACTGTGGGATTCCTCCGATAAAAATTCTAAGATATGCTAATGTGTCCATTGCCCACATGAATCCACATTTTTCATTTAATTTCCAAGAGTGTTGAATTTATGGTTTCTGAAGTTCTAAAACAACTTTATTCATTTCAAATTAATATTGTCATGATTCGCCCTTTAACGACAAAAATTGTTATGGAAATTTACTATTTGCATAAAGATATTTCTGGCGAGATAATTATCACTTAGAGTTGTGTTTTCCATTGTAGGATAGTCCCGATAAGCTTAATTCAAAAGATATGTCGAGGGTAACTAAAGCAAGAAAGAAACCAGTTGCTCAACAACAACCAACCGCTCCACTAGCCAAAAATCTTGACACACCAGAGTTTTTTTAGATATAATTTTTTCTTTAGACGGTAGTAGCACCTCATGGGAATCTATTTATTAGTTATTTGAAGAAGAGGGACCAAGGTTTACTCAAAGAACTATCACAATTGAAGATTCCACTCTGGTTTCTAATATGACTTACAACGATGTTGCAAACTCATTTCTACATAGAATTGTTGCTCGGCCCAAGTGATGAGCACCAGTATTGCAGCAAGGATGCTGCAACTCCTAGGCTTCCAACTTTACTTATCAACCTGGGGTTCGTACAAACTTGGAGGTGACAGTGTTATATGCACAAGTAAAAGTGAAGGTCCTGCCTGTTGTCACTATTCATTCGGTGAGAGACCCCAGGGGTTCCAAGGCAGAATTTTATAAAGTCAGAAGAAGCTTGATTCTTTGATGGAAGAAGAGAAAATTTATTCTAAGAGAGCTACTCTACTGCAGTAATGAGGAAAACAACATGTAATGCTAAATCACACCATACCCTAATTAACCAGTTAAACATCTATGCTAAGTAGAATTGCTAAATCAACACTAACCTAATGCTGCTATCTAAGTTACAGACATAAAGAGCATCAAACCAAACTATTTTTTTAAATCAAGCATGCAATTTAATTGTTCTTATGGATGTGACAGGTGGATGGAAGGTGGTTGAGGATGGCTAGAAGGTTTATGGAGTGGTTGGATGGTGTGGAAGAGTCCTAGGAGGCTTTTTGTGACTTCCTAGAGGTTCCCCATCAATTCGGCCTCAAAACAGGTCATTTCAAGAAAACCTACAGGATGTACTAGAAACCTACAGGATGATCCTGTAGGAATTATAGGAAACCTACAGGATACATCCGAGAGCTAATTGTGAGGTGTTGGAGGTGTTTGGAAGCTTGGAAAAGGTGTGTGATGAGTGGGATAGGGTGTGAGAAGGTCTAGGAACACTCGGGAGTCAATATCCAAGAGAAAAGATGGCTAGATTCGCTCAATGTGTCTAGGGGAATTTCAATGAAAAATGACAAAAAAACTAGTGAGGGTGATGGTGGAACAAGATATGGTTAAGGTGGATGAGGTGGAAGATGGATGTTGGTGATGAAGTCTAGACCTCCTCCTAAAGTACCTGGAATTCTTAAAACATGTGTGTCTTCCAAGAACTATGCAACAAGATACATTTTCATAAACTAGAAAAGCATGAATCAATTGCCCATATTATGCTTGAAGAAAGTGCTGAAGGAAATGAGAACATGAGTGAGATCTTATTGAAAAAATAGAGTAATCGAAATAGATGACAATGCAATAAATCAAGTACTGAATCAAGACAACAAACTCCAAAGCTCATGCAAGAACTAGAAATCTATGTTTTTGGGGTTGTTGAAGGGTCTCTTCCTCAAGTCATGGTCCCAGAGGGAGGAAGTGAGGCCAAGACACCTACTGACAACCTTATGGTGATATTTCTCTCTTTTCTAACCTGCTAATTGAAAGAAGGCACACATGGAAGCAAACTAAAACACAACCAATCTACTCTACACTACTGTAATGGAAATGAAGCTACTTAAGAAAATGAACAATTAAACTATGAATCTATGCTAGCATACATGTACAACAAAGAGGAGCCTTGGCTACTAGGGTTGGGCCCTAACCCGAGAGCTTCAACCCTTTGAGTTAACTCACTGTTGGCTCAAAACAAAACTCATTCTTATTATCGAAACAATGATTACATAAAATATTGTTACAAGTCTTGCAGCTCGAAAATAGAGTAGAGTTTTACAATAAAAAATCTGAATCCTACTGAGATCCTAGGCCTCTCTACTTATACATCTGAAGTCTCCAACGAATTCCTTAAAATTAGGGAGGCTCAGCTCCCAAACTCGAGATAAACTGGTGCTTTGTCTTTCACTTGCTCTGCTGCCTTCTAGTCCTCATGATTTGGTTGTTTTCACTCTGAGCTGATGGAGGAATATTCGAATGGAGGGGTAGTAAATGAGGAGGATTTACCTCCTATAATTCCTCTCCCTTGTCCCATTCAAGTTTTGACCAAGGTCTTTGCCAAAATTCCTCGTTTTTATCCTTTAATCCTGCATTAAATGCAAATTAGACCACAAAGCAAAATATCCAACTCTAACTCATCTCATAAACACAATATAATCAAAAGTATGCAATAAGTTGTGAGAATAGTTGGTTTGACTGAGCTAGGAGGTGAACTAATGCCCATATAATTACCCAATGATGAGACTCGTCATCACCCCCCTACTGAAAGTGTTGCTCATCCTCTGATCAACTTAGTCAATGTCCATGTCCTTCATGGCTATGGTAGCCTCTTTGACATCCCATGCCTCTATTGTGGTCTCTTCTTCTTGTTCATAGAAGCTTGCTTTCTTTTCTACTTCTTCCCAGTGCCTCTTTTCCTCTTCTTCTTTTCTCCCTTCTAGCATCCCTAGGAGTAGTGGTGGATTGAGTTTGAGGCCTATCCAATTGACCTTCAACCTTTGCATTGATTGCTTATACATAGGTGTCCTGTTGAGTGCCTCTCTCAACCTTTGAGGGGAGTGATATTATCTGATCTTCAAGTTGTGTGGCAGTGTGTTCCATCTCCTTAGGTAGGCATGTATACCATCATCTTCTAGCAGCCTAAACATATCCTCAAAATGTGAAATTGCATGCTCTTGGGCAGTAAGATATCTAGGTGCCAACTGAGGATCATTTGCAATCAGATTATGGGTGTTGATTAGGGCCATGGGATTTGATTGTTCAACTTTGATGAAAAGAGGTTCATTTTGCTCTCTGGCCAATATTATTTTTATCTTTGCAGCCCTCGACTCCTCATGGTTCATTCATGATGCCAAATCCATTAATTGTAGATCTCCTAGCTTGGCATTAGGATCCCAAACATTCATGCCTATGAGGGCCATGTTTTGCAAGTAAAACTCAGCCATTTTGGCCCTATCCTCTAGTGTACTTTGATCACAAAGATCAATAAACTGCCTGTAGTCCTGAAATGGCATGGTGCCCCTTTGCACTAGTGTTTTAATATGAAACTGCAACCATTGTTCTTTGAGGTAAAGAGCGTAGGATTTAGCCAGAATCCTACACTGGATGGCCTCCAAGGAGAGGCTAGCCATACATGCTAGTTGGTTCTCCCTTTCCTGCAACTACCCCCTCAGCCATGCATTTTCCCTCTCAAGTTGATCTCTCATTATTGTTTCTCCATCCCTTAAGCCACTTAGCTCTTTGCCCATTTCTTTGAGCTTCTCTTCCATGTGCCCAATGTCTTCCACCCCTTTTGACTTGGCGAGTTGCATCCATTGGTGGGTTTTGGCCCTCTCCTTCTCAAGTTCGAAAAACAATGGGATGGAAAAATTTTGAGGTATCACCCTGCCTCCTTCAATAAACCAGGAGTAGGAGTCTAGGTTAGGTTGGGGGCTTGGTTCCTTTGTTTCAGGGTATTCCTCTTTTGTTTCTTGCTACTCCCCTACCTTGCTTTCCAATTTATGTGCTTCCTATAGTTTTTGCAGAGTATCCTGTAGCACTGTTTTTTCTTCCTGTAGGTTTTGTTGTGGATCCTGTAGGATGGCCTTACCCTTTAAGGAAGTTGATCTGGTACTAGGCCTCCTTACATAGGTGATTGGTGACTTAAGGGAAGGCATTTTGTCTCTTGGTGTAGGGGAATTTTTAATCTCAATAGGGATTTTTGTTGATATTTGTGGCTTCCCTTGTTTGATTCTTGTGCTCTTTCTTGTTCTGAAATATAGTGGGGCTTGCCTCCTTATGTTCCCTTTTTGCTTGACTAGGGTGCTCAGAGCAGTGAGGGCAGTTGTTGCCTCCCTCTCAGGGGCCTCTGGAGACACCCTAGGTGACTCCTTCTTGTGTTCTTCTCTTTCTATTTTAACGCCTTCTTCCTCTATGTTTTTTCTATCTTCTTCCTCTTGTTGTTCTTCCTCATCTCCATCAGTTTCTTCCTTAGTTTCCTCCTCTGTCTCATCATCATTCTCCTTCTCTTCTCCCTCTTCTTCTTCTTATGCTTCATCATTTTCCTCTGTGTCAATTTTTTCTTCATCCATCTCATCCCTATCCAGTTCTGTATCTTCTTCTCCCTGTTTTGCCTCCTCCTCAGTGACAGAAGGACTAACATCGTAAGTGAGGGTTTTGATGTCATCCTATGCTGGCAAGTCTCTAAAGACTGACCATGTTATAGGGATTCTGAGGTTTTGGAGGGAATCCTTAATGAGGATCCTGATCAACCCATGGTGAGCCAATTGTTGGGAATTCTCTTCCTTTACTTTGTTGCTGGAGTCTATGAGTGATTGCATCAAGAAATAGGGTATGTTGAGTCTTTGGTGAACTGGTGTTTCTAACCCAAATCTTAATTCTTCAAGGATCCTAAAATGGTAGCCATAAAAAACATTGTATCTACCCTCACATGAGATATATTTGATGAGTTGGTATCCTACCTCACTCCATGGGTATGGCAAGCTATCCCTCCTTACTCCATTTTTATCGTCTGTGGGTTCTTCACCTTCTAAAAATAATTCCATTTTTGCCACGTGATTGTCTGCTTTGTCTTCTTTTCTCCATGGAATTCCTAGGGGAAGTGTGGTGACCCTACTGATGAGTTCTGGGGTGAGATCTATAATGAGCCCTCTAACTATAACAGTGGCATGGATTCTGTTGTGTGGAATGAGGAAATGAGCAAATTCTTGAGCCACCTCATCATCATACCCTGTGAATTTTTCGAAAAACCCCATCCAATGGTGTCTTGTGAAGATTTAAAGCACTTGGGGGTGTTATTGAATCCTCACAGTGTTTGTGGGTTCTCCCATATTAAACCCTTTTGTCATCTTGCTTGTGAGGCTTGAGGAGAAAATGAGAGGCTTGAAACAAAATTTTTAAATTCAGGAGGAAAACATAGCTTACTGTGTATGTAATTCACCTCCCGCAGTTGCTAAATTCACTAGATTTAGAGCGTTTCTAGTCCATTTTCTTGTAAATGGGGACGGATTTTTAGATCCTACCTCCTTAGAATAGTGGCAGTGGACAATTCCCGTGATATCCCCTCTTGAACTCTTCTCTACCTATCTTGTAAACTACATCTGTGTATCCTGTGGGCTGCTGTTGTACACTGTATCCTGTAGATTGTTCTTGTAGGAATTCCCATGCATGCTCCTGTAGAAATTTTCTTGCAAAATGATGGATCCTTGCTTCCATTGGGTGGCCATAATTATAAGAGCTACTTGAGTGAGGGAGTTTCGAGGAGGTGGAATGCATGAATGCATGCAAATGATGTTTTATTTCCCTTTATGGTGTTTTGGGGCGAGGTGGTGTGTTGGTAGCAGAGGTACATTGACATTTTTGGACCATTGGTCCCCACTACCACCTCATCATTTCCTCTCCTCGTAATCAGCTCCCACCTCGTATATCTGTAGTTAACCACTTTTTGTCCTACTCCTCCTCTGCCTTTGAGTTGACTACAGCCACATGTGAGAGGACACCCAGTTTTGCATGTGATGACTGAACGAAGGTGGCCAAGTTAATTGGCCACCTTTTCACTTATAAACCAACTATCTCAAAACACTTACAACTTTTGATCAAATGATGCATATGAGTGAGTGAGAGGGATACTTACCTGTGGTTTCGATGCCATGCTACAGTTGTCAAAGATCAAAGGTGTTGTGTTGTTTATTTTCTGCATGATCGTTCTTCTTCCTCCTCTCATTATCTTCTGATGGTTTCTTGGCTTTTACAGGTGTTTGTGACTGAAGGTTTGATGTTGCTACTGTTGTGGAGCTCCTAGATCATCCTAGTGAAGACCTGTAGTTGATGATTGACATTATGTGGGATAGGCTACTACAGGATGTCCTGTAGCTACTTCTCCCTCGGAATTCCTTAATCATGTTGATGGTTGGGGCTGTGAGGATGGTGCAATGAATGGACAGAGGGAGTAGGAGTTTGTGTGGAGCAAGGGACATTCAGGTAATGCTCTTCCTCTCCTCTCTTTTTCCTTTTTCTTTCTTTTTTCATAACTAGAAGAAACTGATCTCTTTTTGTTTTGAATGGTGAGTGTAGGGATGATGATAATGGACGAGGTGAGGGGTTAGATCATGTATAGGATGAATTTTTGGGACCTAACAAACCTATCATGTGCCCTCGGATTGCTTCCTGTAGGTTTTCCAGGCCACTGTAATTCCTATAGGATCATCCTGTAGGTTTTTAGGGGATCCTGTAGAAAACATAGCCTTTGTATAAATTGAATCAGTGGAGTGAAAAAATGATAGAAATGATGGAGAGATGCATGGTAAGGAGTGGAGGAGATGGATTGGTGTGAGGTAGGGTTCCCTTTGGAGCCTCGTTTTGCTCCTTGACTATCTTTCTCGCCCACCTGCAAATAAAAATTATATCTTTTTCTCTCTCTTTTTTTTTTCTTGAAAAACACCTAGGCTGCCTCAGAAAGGTTTTCACCCTAGATGTTTGCCTTGGCTACCTCAAAGAAGGTTTCACCCAGGGATCTTCTTATTTTTCTTTCTAATTTTTTTCATCATTGGGCTGCCTCACGAGGTTTTCAACCCAAATATGGGACTTAGGCACCTCATGGAGGGGTTTTTTTTTTTAGTGACCTGATGAGGGAGGAGCTGGAAGTTGCTCCACCATCATCATTGTTTTATTGATATTGTCAATGAACTCTTGCTTTTATATATGCCTCTTGTACATTTTCAATCGATGTCCATTAACAAGCAATGGAATGGCTTCTTCATCTATAATTCTGATTTGCACTGAACCATTATCATGGCATCTCTCCACCACATAAGGTTCGTGCTATCTTGTCCTTAGCTTTCCCTTGAAGTATTTATACCTAGAATCATATAAAAATTCCCAACCGCCCTCTTGAAATTGCTTCTCCTTAATATGTTTATCATGCTAGATCATCCTCTGAAGCTAAACTATCTGTGTATGTAGGAGGGCCTGCATTCTGAATTCATCCAAGCCATTCAATTGGAACAATATTTCTTTCTATGCATGACTAATATCCAAATCTAGTTGGGTTGCCATCCTCAATGTGTTATATTCAAACTCAATGGACAACAAAGCCTTTTTCGCATAGACTAGCTCATAGGGTGTAAATCTAGTGGTGGTCTTCCATGTTGTATTATAGGCCCAGGTGGCCTCAATTAGTCTCTTTGCCCAATCCTTCCTATTGCTGCTCACTACCTTGGCTAAGATGCTCTCTAGTGCCCTGTTGGTCACCTCCACTTGCCCATTAACTTGTGGATGATAGGGAGTGGAGGTCCTATGCTTGATTTTGTGATGGATGAGTAGTTCTTCAATCATTTTAGAGGTAAACTGCTGCCTTGGTATGTGACTAGCTCTCTAGGGTAGCCAAATTTGTAGAATACATTCTCCCTTAGGAACTCAACCACCTTCTCTTCTGTTGCTACCTTAATTGCTTGGTTTCAGCCCACTTAGTCAAATAATCAGTGCACACAATAATGTACTATTTTTGCGTTGAAGGAGGGTTGATAGGCCCAATGAAGTCGATGCCCCACTTGTCAAATGGCTCGAAATCACTTGAGGTTGTAGGGGAATTTAATCTCTTGGAGTAGGCTTTCCCATCCTCTGGCACTGACCACACTAACTAACTTACTTTTTCACATCCTGATGAAGAGTGGGCCAATAATAGCTTGCTTGTAATACTTTGAATGTTGTCGTCTTTGCTACAAAGTGACCTCCATAAGGCCCATCATGACAGGTCAGAAGGATGTCAAAAACTTCCTCTTCCCTTACACACCTTCTCAAGATTTGATCTGGGCCAAGTTTGAAAAGATTGCCCCCATTCTAGGTGAAGGGGGCACTTTTCTAGACTATCTTGCTCTTTTCTTTGGAGGGCAAGTTTGGTGGGAACTGTGTTGATACCAAATAGTTTTTTATATCAAAAAACCATGGAGAGAGAACTGAAATAGAAAACAAATGTTCATCTAGTAACTGGTCATCCACCATTCCTTCTTTACCTACCAGTAGATTCATCCTATATAGAAAGTCTGCAACAACATTTTGCTTACCAGGCTTATCAACAATGGTTAGATCGCACTGTTGTAATAAAAGCAACCATCTGATAATTTGAGAATTCACATCCAATTTGTTCATTAAAGATTTTATTGCAGCATGGTCAGTATGCACGAACGTTTGATAGCCTGTAATGTAATGCCTAAATTTTTTTAATGAATGCACAACATCTAGGAGTTCCTTTTTGGTCACTATATAATTTAGCTCAGCCTTTCACAAGTTCTTACTAATAAAATAGATGGCATAGGGAAGTTTCTCCTCTACCTAACCTAAGGCTACTCTTATGACTTTGTGTGAGGCATCAACATGAATATGAAAAGGGAGGGCCCAGTTTGGGCCTCAGAGAATTGGTGCAGTTGTTAACTTACCCTTTAGAATGTCTAAGGCCTCTTGATAGCTTTTTGACCATATAAACTCAAAATATTTGGCCAACAACCCAAATAAAGGAGAGGCCAACTCGCTGAAGTCTTTTATGAACCTTCGGTAGTATCCAGCTAACCCTAAGAAACGCCTAACATCTCTTTGCTTTTGCGGAGGTGGGACCCTTTGGATAATTTCTATTTTGTTCGGGTCCACCTGCAATCCTTCCTGAGATATTGAATGACCTAGCACAGTCCCTTCAGTCATTAAGAATTCATTTTCCGGACTAAGAGACAGGTTCATTTCAATGCATTTGTGCAAAAAATTTCTTAGGTTTGTCAGGGCTTCTTGAAAATCATAGCCATAAGGTGTAAAATCATCCATATAAATTTCCACTACATCATGTCTTAATTCAACGAAAATACTCAAGACTGCTCTCTGGAAAGTGGCAAGAGCATTATATAGGCCAAAAGGAAGGACTCTATAGGCAAAAGTACCCTAAGGACAGGTGAATGTGGTCTTATCCTGGTCTTTTGGGTAGATTTGGATTTGGTTGTACCCACTAAATCCATCTAGGAAAGAAAAAACTTTTTTCCCTGCCAAGCCGTCTAACACTTGGTCAATGAAAGGTTAGGTGAAAATGATCCTTCTTTGTGGCTTTGTTCAACTCCCTGTAATCAACACAAATCCCCCACTTACCATTTTTATTGGGAACTAATACTAAACGAGAGACTGTTGTGAAACCAACTCACAAAAAGATAGAAAAGATAGTTGAACGCCTTAGAATTCAGCCTCTTCAAGGGGGCAACCTCCTTTACATTACACAAATGAACAATTCTTGGATGATTCAAATGAAAAAACCTCCTTTCTATATATAGGAGTCTAAGGGGTCACAACATAACCAAGCTAACCTAACAATAATAATATAAAGGCACAAAAATAACAATAGAGGGATTCTATGGGGCACAGTAATAACAATATGGGGACAATAGGGGCACAAGAATATTAATAAGGGATACAAATACAATAGTAATGGGGGCATCACTAGTATTATAGGGACCTAACATGCCCCTCTCCTTCAAAAAAATTTTGTCCTCAATGCTTGAGTAGTTCTGGATGCTTCTGTGTAAAATTCTCATCCTCCCATGTCGAATTTTCAGTAGATAAGTTCTTCCACTTTATGAGATACTCCGAAATGGGTCTATTTCATAGTTGTCAAGTTCTTGTTTCTATGACTGCTTCCAGTTCCAATATAATTTTTCCTTCCTCGTCAAGTTCTGGCAATATTGTTTGAACTGGGAGCTTGTCACCTATAAC
>APFE031074577.1:32080-73574 GCA_000404065.3 Pinus taeda
TGCCAATTGCATAGCGGGGGGGTCACAGGGGGGGCGGCAGCCGCCCCTGTCCGGGGGGTTTGAGGGGGGCGGGTAGCCCCCCTCTACGGGGTTCAGGGCAGTGGCCCGAGAAAAAAAATTTTGGACCCTATATTAGGTTGGGCAAACCTACCTATGGTTTTCGGTCCATGGTTTTAGGTCCATGGTATTGGATGCTTCGGCATGTATAAATATGTATTGTAACATTGAAAGGAATATAATGAAAAACCAAGCTGGTAGTCTCGGTTTTGAGATCCAGTGGGAAATCTCTGTGTATATATGTTTTATGTGTTATGCTCTCGCATTTTTATTTTTCCTGTGATTTAGAATTCGTATGCAGGTAATTTCCATACGGGGTTAAAACCTACAAGACAGAGATTGAAGAGTTGCATCATAAAGAGGCCATCTTAAGGGCCAGAACACAGCAATGGACAAAGGAGGTAATCCAGCGCACTCTATCAGTTCAAGACAAGTTGAAGACCATCCAGTACACACAAAGGGCAATGGGCCTCACGGTGGAAGGCCCTACTATAGCGAAGCTGGTTGAAGAAGTACAGTAGGCCTTGGTCCAGGGTACAATGGATTTGCAGGTTTTGAAGATGGAGTTCTGCGAACTCTAGGACAAGATTGCAGTGCTAGTCAAGCGACTCAAAGGTCACTCACCCAATTTGTGTTGGCGGCCTATTGGGATGGGGTCCCTGGGGTTAAGTTTTGGTCAATTTTTAGGGTTAAATTTTGTATAAAATGTAAAGTCTTTGCGAAATGTGGAAGCGAAGCGTGAAGATAGTATGAGTCAAAAGGGCTTTAGTCCCTTAGGTTGGTAAGTGATAGGAAGGTTTTGAGACCTGCCCATGGTTCGCGGACCATGGAGAAAAATGTTATATATAGATGAGTCATAGTGAGTCTAAAGAACTAACTAGGATAAAAGATCATTATTTTGGGCGAGAAGCTAAGGCGGGAAAGGTATGTTCCTGTACTTAGGTGAAAGGGGAAGGTTCTTGCATCTGAGTGTGCAGAGACCTTGGTAAGCCCGCAAGCTGAGTGCACGGGCCCCTATAGGTGAGTGCTAATGGAAAATAAGTCTGTACTTGAATGGTTATACTTAATAAAGACAATTTTGAGCCAATTCGGATGCATCTATGTATTGTTTCGTATTTCTGCAAGTATCTACAATTTCGCTATGTGCCTTCGCGAAGATTTGGAAGTCGTTTAAGCACATTTACAGTAATTATTTGTTCAGAAGGGTTAAGGGTCAACAAAGGTAGATCTAATCCGTAGAAACAAAAATAACCTATCACACATGCCTCTGGATGTAGAAACCTGGTTCTGTCATCGCCCAATACTGCTTCGGGTGAGACTGTATCCTGCACTATGCAGGTTGTTGCCGAAAGGGCTAGCAGTTAGGGTTTTGTTGGTTGGCACAAATAACGCTGAACCTAGGTCAGGCCCCATCAAGCCAACACATGACCTTTGATCTTTCATATGACTTTAGAACTCTCTAGTGACTCTTCATATTCCATGTGGGACCCTTGTTCTTCCACACATTTTACATTTCCTCATTTTAGACAGTAAAATAATTACATTCCACATGTGATGTGGCAAGACATATTGACACATATGACATTATGATGACACGTGTACAAGTCGTGACTTGGTAATGATGATATGGAACTTCATGATGATGTGGCAATGACAAACTCTTCTCTTTGATGATATCTTTGTGTCTTCATGGAAGATGTTGGATGTTATTTCTCTTCCTCCTCCAAAAGGCTTGAAGTTATGGAATCTTCATTATGATCTTTATCCTTCATTTCTTGTCACAATCTAGTGTCCCTTGATCTTCTTGTTCAATGGTTAGCTTGTCTTCACAGCTTCATAAGTTTCTTTCTTGCATAGTCTCCTTCTCCTCATTTCTAAGCATTATCCTGTCACATCAAGATATAATACCTGCAAATGAAATTCACTAATGACAAGATGAAATTAGTCTAGAAATATCCTAATCTAACCTACTTCATGAGAATCACCAATTGGCCTGGAACTGAGTACTAGACAGGGAGGAAGGCTTAGGAATTGCGCAGTGCACAGTTCCAAAGAACAAGAGTGAGGGACTGAGGCTTGCAACTGTGAAATGTGTAACAACTAGAGGTCTGAGAAGCAATACCACACAATTGAGGGTCATAGTGAAGTAGGCCTGCTGACTATAACTGTGTAATGTGTAGTTTAGGGGAGAAACTAGGCAATTGGATTATGTAGTTGCAAAGTTCAAGGAGGTAGAGAGACAGTCTATTTACTGAAACAGTGTAACGCGCAAAAAGAAGTTGACTGGGAGGAAAAATTACATAGTCCTTGGAGGTAGTGATTGTGCATTACACAGTTCCAAGAGACAAGATAGGTTGACTGAGGCTTGATACTGCACAATGCATAGTTCAGGGAGGCAAACTAGAGGTAGGTTGATTGGGAAAAGATCATCTTTGGAAAATGTCTAAGTGTGGGACCAAAAATCAGAGAGATGGGACCAGAACATGACTTGTAATGATCAACCACTCAATAATGAATCACTTACCATCCAAAATCAACATGTCCTCATTGAATCGACATCAAAACAACACTTACCTCCAAGTATGACACTTAAGATACACTTTGTGACACAAGTGACAACACTAGTGAAATAATTCTAAAAACTTGGGGAATGTGTCTAATGCATGTCCCTATAATAGATAAAACACAATAGTACAATAGACTACATCAAGGCAGCTACCCTTCAAGAGTGTATAGGTGACTCCCTATTACTTGATGTAACACTTGTATTACCAAAAGGTGATACTTACGAGAGTAAGAAAAGGTGAAAATGACACTCGAAAAAACTAAAGAAAGTGAAAGAGACACATGTTATAGCAAAGAGAACACAAAAGTGCCACTTTTAGAAGTGAAAGAAATAAAAAATTACAGTCAATAAAGTGAAAGTGACACTTGCAAAAGCAAAGGTACACAAAAATGACAGTTGGAAAAACTCACTGGAATAGTAATACAATTGCAACCGAAGTGCGAGGGAGACTGTCAATTGGAGAACATGCACTGACTTTCGACATAGGTTACGCAGCTAAGCATTGTGCAAGCATTGTTCCTAGAATTTGTACAAGCCTTACTTTCAGGAATTGTGAAATGTATATCTAAGCATGAAAATAAGTGCACTTAGGAATTCATCAAGGACTGAACATGTGCGAGAAAGTGACTTTGAAACTTAGAAGAAGACTTAATACTTTGCAAAACATTAGACGACCATGTAGTGACCATGGAATGATAGATTTCAAGATCCTCAATAGGATCCAAAATTCAAGTGTAAGCAAAATTTTGGAGGGTGTTTGTCGCAGGGACAACAACATGAATACTAAATGCAAAAATAGGAAATGCAAGAACAATAAATGTAGGTGAATAAGAAATGAAAAGAAGACAAAGAAATAGTACAGTAGGGCTCTAAGGCTCCTAGGATGGCGAAGCCCAAGGATACTCAGAGCCCTAGGAAGGAAACCAAGCCCTAGAAGCTAAAAATGAAACCAAACTTCATTATTGGAATCAATTCACGTACATCCCTGTTGGAAATGAAAGTAGAGCTGCTAAATAACAAGTTTTCTTCACAAGAAGACTAAAAATATATGCCCTTATACGCTAATTCGAATTAGTACTTGTACAAATTGATGAGGAAACATCATCCTTGAAAGGATGTGGCTTTCCCCTCCAAAATCCCTCAAAAAGTGGACTTGGTTACCAACAGTATAAATCTTCATTAAAAATAGAGTTTTGGTTTCTCTTGTAACAGGGAACACATCCCTAGAATTTCTCAATCAGTGGAGCTCTAGAATATGTTTAATAATTTCATAATATCCTATTCATTTATTGGTTCATCATATGGTAGAGGGCAAGTCCCTAAATCCTCTCATTCTGTAAATATTTAGAATTTAATCATTATTCTGCAAAATAAATAATATTAGGCACATAATATACAATTATCTATAAACCTTCCTAATGAACACATTATAGCTCAAAAATGTGTCATTAAATGAGAAAAGAGAGGTTAAATGTGTTAAAGGATGGTCAGATGGGCCTTGAATTGTACCTATTTGGGAGGCCCATCATACCCCCCTACTGAAAGTTTTTCTCATCCTCTTAGCAACTCAGTCACCTAATTGTACCTCATTCATGGCCCTGCTAGCCTCCCTGACATCCTCATCAACCTTAGAAGGAATTCCTTCTTCGGGATGGAAACCTGCATTCTTTTCAATATTTTCCCATTCTCTTTGTTCTTCTACATGTTCCATGTGTTTGCAATCCCAATAGTTCCTCTTTTCTATTTCCCTCTAAAGTACTTTCTTTATTCTCCCTTATATTTCTCTTTTGTGGCCTAAATGATGTCCCAATGGCCTCTGGAGTCCTATGTTCTACCATTTGTGTCACAACAAACTTGATTGGGTCTTCCTTTCTCAAAGCAAGCTTGATTGGGTCTTCCTTAGGCAATGTTGTTTTGGTTTCTAGTTTAGTTTGTGCCTCTTCTTCTTATTCCTCCTCCTTTACTTCTATTTATGGTATTTATTTTGGCTCTTACTCCTCTCCTTTATCCTCTTCTTATTTGTCCTCAACCTCTTTATCTGTAGATCCTTTCTATGTGGCTCCTTGTCCAAGCTCTAATTGAACTTGTCCTTGGGTTTCTATGAAGGCTTCCATGTCCATGTCCGCAAAGTCAACCGAAGTTACAGGGTTTTGAATACCATCTAGAGTATCCATGACTATTAATTTAATGAGCCCATAGTCTTCCTTGTATTGATGTTTCCCTCCTCCCTTGTGATGGATTGGAAAAGAAAATGAGGAATGCTCAATCTATCTTGGATGGGAAAAATTATTTGGAACCTTAGCTAGTAGAGCATCCTAAATTTTTAGGCATAGACAATGATAAGTCTTCCTTCACAATATATGTACTTCAAAACATGGTATGCTACCTCATCCCATGGATAGGATAATATTCCTTTTCTGACCCCATTTTTGTCTTCAATTGGTTGTTCTTTAGGGAGGGAAAAGTTCTTCTTGGTTGTGATGCTCTTTGTCCTTTATTCCTTGATCCATATTAATCCTAGTGGAAATGTGGTCACTTTGTTGATAACTTCATCATTCAGATGGATGATGATTCCCCTTACAATGGTAGTAGCACCATCTTATCCTTGATATTACAGGCCTACATCAAACTCTTAAGTAATCTCATCATCAAACCCCTTGAATTTTTCAAATAACCCTACCCATTAATGATTGGAAAAGAGACATATAAAAACAATATTCCAGTGAAATATTGATGCATTTGTGGTTAAATCCACCCCCCATAGTCTTCAATACCAATTTCCAAATTTGGCAAGTCAATTCTCCCACTTTTCTACAAGTTTCAGATTTTTGTATGAGTTTAGGGTTTTTAGGATAGAGGTAAAAGAGACAATCTTGTATACACAGCTTGGAAGAGGGTAGATTTCATTATTATCTCAAAACAATTGCATTTCCATTTTTATTATCATGCTTAATTCAAAAGAAACATCCACAATTCATTTTATTTTCATTCCCAAGATTTTATCATAAATTTGCTATAGGATGTATTATCGAAAAATTCAAAAATTTTGTAGGCTTCTTATCTCTAGGTGACAAGGAAAAATATGTACTTACACTCCTTTGGATGTTCTTCTTTGAATTCTAAGGTCTATGGGATGAAATTGCTCAAAATTGGGCTCTTTTGTAGTTCTTTTCATTTTCCTGTAGCACCTTGAAATGATCTTGTAGCACATTGTCTCAATCCAATAACACACTTTGTCGATCATGTAGCAACTACCTACAGGTCCTATACCTCCTCTATAACAGCCTATGAAAGCAATAACTTGGGTAGCTTGTCCTTCAGTAGCGGTGACAGGCCTCCTTAGCTTAAGATACAATTTTTTAATGTGTCAAACTAGGCTTGGGGCCATTTTAAGTCATTATTGGTTGAGTGGTTTTCCTTAGTGCATTGTATGAGATGACCTCCACCTATCACCTTTGCATACCAATTCTGTTGATGAATAGGTACATAGACCCACCCTTCAGAGTCATCACCCCATTTTTTTGTCTTTTCCTTTGTACATGCACTGGACAAAGGAGATGATTGTAGTTAACTATCAAAGGTGGCTGAGAACACTGACTCATCCTTAGCTTATAAAACCTCGTTTCTAATGCATTGATAACATTTTTTGAACTAAGATGTGCTCGAAAGGAAGGGTTAGGAATGTGCATACCTGAGCCTACCTGATGATGCTCATGTCGATGTGATGCAACTGATGATTCTGCCATTTGATGCTTGCATGAGGTTGCTGGAACATGGACGAGACTACATGAGTTCCCTTTGACGTTCAATTTGTTGTCTTCATTGATCCATTCATTGTCTTGAAGAATTATTTTAATAATAATTGTTGATTGAATTTATTTAAATCTGTTGATCAGAAAATAGGTGTCATTGTGGATCAAATATTGTTGTTGTTTGTTGAACAGGCATCCTGTAGCAGTCTGCAAGGATCCTGTAGCTTCTCAGGATCGGTACTAGAGTCTTTTAATTCTTCATGGTGATTATATTTCTTGATTTGGTGCCTTGAATATGGTCCTATAGGGTATGGGCAAGATGTTACAGGACTGTGTGTCTTCTTGTAGCAGTCATACAAACCCTTCTAGGTCTACAAATTACTTCAAGTGTTGCTTCAAAAAATATATTTATAATTCATAAGGACGTTGTTGATGGTGGTCATAGAGCCTTTTTATGGAAGAAGTAAAAAAATGGATGAAGGATGATGCTTTTGATGGATAGAGATAGTAATAAAGGTGGTAAAGGTGTCAACTAGTGTGGTGCATGGATGATAGGGCTATTGAGGGCTCCCCTCCCCTGTTCTTGAGTGAAAAAATCCAAACTTCTCCTTCTTTTTATGTTGATTAGTATCCTGTAGCAGTTTTTGGAAAGTCATGTAGCACACTTGTTGAGCCAATATCTCTCAAACGGTAGATTGTGTTCACCTAATAAAATTTGAGCATGTTACCATCATTCTTATGCATCTCCCCATAAAAAATCTCAGCCAATGGATGCACAAATATTGACAAAATGAGAAATGGATGTAGGTGATGGCGACAAATTACTTGAAAATTGTACACTAGAAGTTGTTGAAATTTATTTAGCATGTTAAGTTCATCCTTATGCATCTCCCCATACAAAATCTCAACCAATGGATACATAGTTTTTTATATATGGTCAAGACAATTTATGCCATATGTTTTTTCTGCAATTCTGAAATATCTTGTACTAGCATAGAGCTTTTCTATTACAGTTATAGGATGACGAGAAAAATGAATGGGAAAGGCTTGGGAATGATGGGTGAAGGTTATGGATGGATGAGAGTGATGTGGGGGATCTTCCTTGTTCCTCTGAAGATGCATGCATTGTAATTGGAGCCAAATATGTATGTTGGTTTGTTTATTCTGTTTTGTTGATTTACCTGCACATTCAACATGGTAAGAAGGATATTTCCAATGTGTATTATTTTATTTCTCTCTTGGTTTTTTTTCCTAGGCCTATTATTTGCCTCAATGATGTTTTCAACCAGCAGGTTTTCCTAAGCACCTCAGAAGAGGTTTTCAATTAGTGATCCAATCTTTGGCACCTCAAAGGAGGTTTTCGCCCGAGATTTTATTTTTTTCCTCTTTCTTTTATTTTTTCTATTTTTCCCTTTTCTTAATTTATTTTTTCTATCCTACTCTACTTGAAAAAAAAAACTTTCAAGTATAGGAATACTTCCAATGGATCCATGTACACATCAAGATAACAAATAAACTCATGTGTAGGCTCGAAATATATGCTTTGACATGTACCTGAATATGAGAGACCAACTTCTTTGATGATGTCAAGAATTGTTGAAGAAGAGAGTGGTGCTCAAGCTTAATGATTTTCTGGAACCAAAGCTCACTATGGTTGTGATGCCCTTGGTTCTCTTGCTCATCTAGATCATTTTGAATGTCTTGTAGCATGTGATTCTGCACAAATTTCAGCATTCTCTTTTTGCTTATTTTGTATTCTTAACACATCTATATGTTCACTTAGATTTCTTAGTATTTCTGTTTTAAACTTATCAATGAAATTTCCAAGTTTAGCTTGACTTACGATCTAGATGTTGATTTACTTACTCTTGCCCTTCCTCTTCATATGTGCTTTCATATTTCACAAATTTATTCAAACAATAATTGGTATACATCCCCTCTACTCATTAGATCAGGGAGATAAATCCACTCATCTCTAATTGTTCTAAGTGAGAGATTTTTTAGTGTGTCAAATCTTAAATGATATAATTTTTCCCTCTTAACATTACACATAAATATATATATTACATCCTCAAGGCTCTCATCTTCTTTTCGATTCATTCTAAATATTTCCTCTTTAAGATCATGATCTTTATATTTTTTCTAGAATATATTTTGCATATCATTCCATGATATTATTGAATTGGTCCCTAAGCCAATCACAAACCATTTAAGAGCTTTATCCTTCAATGTTGTTGGAAACAATCTCAATCTACAAAGTATTTCAAATTCAAAGAGAAAGGTTTCGAGATCTTCTGACTTCATACCATGGCCCCACCCCCAAAAGAGAGTTGTTCCTAACCATATGAACGGTTAGCGTTAACACCCTATCCTCACACGTTTCCTCTCCCATAGGTCGAGAGTTCGACAGGCTCACCCTCACCCTGCCGGGCCGAAGTTGGGAATAAAAGATGGAGGGATTTTCTTTATATGAACGTTGACAGTATTATCTTGAATGGGAATCCAAGAGAATATTCCTCATTATTATCATATCCATCCATTTCTTTGACCTTCTCTTCCACTGCCTCTTCTTTTACATGTAAAAGTGGATGGTGATGTGGTTCTTATTGCACAACATGATCAAATGGCGGGTTGTGGTATTAAATTGTTTTATTATGAGGATGCTAATGCAATGCAATTTTATGTTTTTTAAATGAAAGATGCCTACAAAATAATGATAATAATAACAATAATAATAATAATAATATGTGTGTGTGTGTGTGTGTGTGTGTTTTGCAAAAAGTAAAAGAAATCAATAAACTAGGGAAGAAAACAATGCATACTTCGACACCTCCCCAACAACGACACCAAAAAGTGATGAGTTGCAGTATTTCAACAAGAATGTTGCAACTTCCAAGGCTACCAACTTTAATTATCAACCCAGGGTTCATACAAACTTAAGAGGTGTCGGCACTATGTGTGTAGCATGCAATGTGTCCTCCTTTCGTTGATTTAGTGCAATGAAATGAATTAAGATGTGCATAGACAATTTTGCAAAATTCTAAGGAAGGGAACTATAGAACTTAACTTTACAAGAAAGAAGCAATTAAAAATTTACTTTTCCTACTGCATCAAAGAAACTCTAATCTATTTTCAGAAAAATAAATGCTAGAAAATAAAACCCTAATTTTGTTTTTCATAAATTAATGATATGAATGTAAACCTAGACTAGTTGCATGGAATCAAATGAAAGAAAGTGAAGCTTTACTACTACATTCAAAGTAGACTCTAATCTATTTTCAAAAATGATCAAGTGCTCAAGAGAAATCAATGCAAACCATTTCTATGCTACTTAACTCATGAAAAAAACAAGGGTTGTTACATACCCCTCCCCCTTGGGGGAACACTGTCCTTTGGGTTCTATGACACCTATGACCAGAAAACCACTAAAAACAACACATAATACACATGGATATTTATAACATAGCTCAATGCAATATTTACAATGAAAAACTATTGCAAACCATAACCAATATGATAAATATGACAATCATACCGCTTATTGGATATTTATAACACAACTCATTGCAATGTCTACAACAACATCCATATATACACTCATGCACATTGCCTCAACCAGAAAATAATCATACCGTCTATGGAGCTTCATAACCACAACTCAATGCAATATTTATAATAATATATACATATACATATGCACATTTGCTCTAACCAACAAATAAAAGGATACAATGCCCGCATTAGTCAATAAGGGAATCCAGAGGCTTATACCTCCACCCTCAAACATAATACCTGGATTCACCTCCTTCCCAAGAATTCTAGAATCCACTACCAAATTCAAACCTACATCCAATGTCTAGCATTATGATCCTTGTGCTACTTGTTCTCTCAGTGAACAGTTATATTGGGCATGGAATCCCCCCACAGCACGTTTTTGGGCTCAAAGCCCAAGTTTTGGTCAAATGTATTGTAAAGACTCCGCGAATTACGGGCGCAGAGCGCAAAGTATAGAATGAGTCATAGGGTTGTCCGCCCTAAGTATTTTAAGGTAATTTAATATCATGCCAACCTACCCATGATCCGTGGACCATGGGATTGTATAAATAAAGTGAAGCTCTAAGTTGTAAAGATAGCGAATAAGAGAGATGAATATGAATGGTTCGAGCATAGAGAAAGAGTTAATTGGGTCGTAGTAGTAGGAAGAGGCTCTGTAGCTGAGTGCGTAGAGGCCTAGTAGAGTCTGCAGTTGAGTGTGCGGACCCCAGCAGCTGAGTGCACAGGGCGGTGTCGAGTCTGTAATCTTGATCGAAGAATAATAAAGAGAAGTTGATTCCTATTTCTGTGTATCTGCTTGTGCATTGCCTTCTTTACATTTATACTGTTTTATTTATCTCACACACTGATATGATTGCTAAAGATGTTGTAATAATCACTAGTCTTACACAAATAAGTTAATCAATTGAGTAATAACAGATTAAGTAGCAAGGAAATTGAGTATAATACAGGTTGTGCCCCGAGTAGGGTTGCGCAGAAGTAGCATCACAGCTTGTGAAGGAATAACAAGTGTGCATAGTGACATGCGCGCAGGGTCAAACCGCGAACCCCCAGAAGCTCATTAGACATCCCTGGGCTATGGAAACCTAGTTCTAGCACCCTCCCATACTACTTCGGGTGAGACCTCAGTCCACGCCCCGTAGATAGTTACCGAAAGGGCCAGTAGTACCAGGATTTTCTTGGCTAAATCACCTCTGAACCTGGGTCAGGCCCATACAAGCCAACAAGTTACCAGCTCATTGTTCTAGGGAACACTTCCAATGTGTTTTTGACTCCAGCTAGCAATGCTAATGACCAAAAAAAATGTATTCCCTGACCTTCCCTTATCTGCTACATAGTCCCTCGAGCAATTTGGTCACCCCCTTCTGTGTAGTCACACACCTTCCAAGTTTCGCTAGCATCCCCTACTCTGTTACACAGTCCCTCGGGCGATCCATCACTTGGCAAGGTTCCCTCACATTGAAAAGTCCTCACATGAAATCTGTGTGCCTATGATGTAGAAAATGATATGGGATTTCCCATTTTGGGTGAACAAAGTTAGCCGCAAGGTGGAATAACAACAATATGATGAAGTCAAATATTTCAGGGATAGGGCCATTGTGGGAGACTAGCGCTTAATGGTGCCCATTGATTTCCATGAAGCATGTTATCATAGGTATGATAGTTTTGAGGTAGGGATATCACTTTGTTTTGAGACTCTTTCGATGTGAGGAAACCTTGTCAAGGAATGGATCACCGGAGGGACTGGGAAGCAGAGAGGAGGATGCATGAACTTGGAAGGTGTGTGACTACACGAGAGGGGGTTACTGGATTTCTCAAGGGACTGGGAAGCATAGAAGTAAAGGCTAGAAAATAAATTAGTTTTTGGTCATGATCATAGCTTATTGGAATCATAAGAACATTGGGGTTGTTCCACAAAAACAATCAGTCGGGAATTGCTCACTTAGGGAACGAGGAACATAATATAGAAAACTAGATATTGGAGGCAGGTAGCACTCTATAGAAAGAGAACAGTGCAAGTTTCAATTGAACACCTCTACAACATCAAAAGACTTCAAAAAGGGCCATTGGAAGATGGATAAATTTATAAATTAATGATCACCAAGTGGTTGCAAGCTATTGTGCATATAAGATGTGTTGTAAAAGTTGAATCAAATTGTGTTCATAAAGCTCCATAATCAACAAGGCTTGGTCTAAAAATCATGTTTGTCATATATGGTTATTAAACACTGAGGACAGTGTTCACCTCAAGGGGGGGGATTGTGACATCCCCTAGTTAATATTTCTCTCTTGTGAATAATTAAAATTATTTTAAATGGTTGAGAGAGGGACATAGATTCCATTGCTTGAGGTAAGAGATTGCTTGAGGAAATTGTTGTTTTAAATATCAGTCATGGTTAGTTGAGTTGGATGACTATTCCATAAATGAACTAAAGGAATAAGGGATAGGGGCATGTGCCCTTTAACTCTAACCACATGTAAGAACATGACAAATACATTAAGGAAACATGGGCTTCATGGTACACGAGGTTGACTATTATGCAATCATGGAGAAGAATGGGCAATTAGTTGGTTGGAAAGAAGATAAAAAGGGTGGATTTGGAGAAGGGGGCCATCGATTGATACATGTTCTCTCTCTCTCTCTCTCCCGAAGGGACTCAGGTATACATAGAGAGGACAATAATTCTGAAGAGGCAGTGAAGATAGCATCTCAAGCAATATTAATGAGTGTTGGAGAGAGTTAATACTAGATGAAGAACCCTCACAAAATATTGTTGGGCATGAGAATCACAGAGAGAGAAAAGGCTTGCCTCTTGTGGATGAAGGCAGGGTGGCTCAATGGCATCTTATTCAATTATTTTTTTGGTTAAAATCCTTTAGAAGCACCCAACCTCAAGCTTTGGTATCTAGCTCGAGGGTGAAAGTTTCTAGTAAGACTTAGTTGTAGTTGTCTAAGGTTGGGTGGAGAGTTGGAATCCCACTCTCAGTGTCCAGAAATTTTATAAGATAAGTATAACCTTATGTTTATACTTGTGATTGTTATAATGTCTCTGTTGTTTGTATCAAGAGAATGTCATGATAATGTTTAAGGGGTGTTGGTTCTTGCACACTTAAGATATATAGATTTTGTGTGATGCATGATATGTAATTGCATTTTTACATGACCGGCTAATATGTTGTTGGGACTCTTTAAAAGGTACTGGAAAAATGTGTGGTTGTATTAGGTATGTTTTGGTAGTGACCAATATGGAAACTCCTTATTATTTACAATGGTATAATCTTTATTTTACATCAAGATCCTTTTAGCACAATTCACATTTCTAAGTAGAAAAAATGGAGATTCCTCATTCCTTGGCCATATTGGTCGACTTACCTTGTATGGTTTCCTTTTTAAGTCTCCCTGTGAAGCACGCCTAGATTCTTGTATATGCATTTTAACTTTCTCAAATCTCAAGCATAAATAAGCCTTGCATTTTTGTGTTGTTGGTGAGATTGTCTTGTATGCCTTGATGACTTCGCTTCATGATCCTTGGATTTTACTTGAAATGGAATCTACGTTATGTACATGATGAGAACCATTTTTTCATTGTTAACTACTTTGTTATATGTTTCTTAGTACCATGGTGTTAATAAAATATGGGTTCTTGAGAAGTTGAATGTACATAATTGTGCAACCAACAAGCACTGGTGATTGAGGAATATTGAACCACGTAAGTGGTTGTTCATTCATAATCTTGGGAAAACCTCTCAAGGTAAATGTAATTTATATTCTAATGACCAATTAGTTAAGCTAATATATATGCATACATATACATAAATACAGATATAGATATACATAGATATTATATATCTATATATATATCTAAATATATGTATGTATATATATATATAGAGAGAGAGAGACATATATATATATATGTATGTATGTATGTATGTATATATGTATAACCGTGAGAACTCAATGGAGAGGATGGGTTTAAACCCCAAGGGTCGAGTCACATATCTCATATGATCTCATACCTCGACTGAGAGGGGAAGCCAACCCAATTAATGATGGAGATTTGATTGGAGGATCGGCGAACAAGATGAACATGAGGCATTTCTCCTACGACATCAGCAAGGGGAACGGGAGCCCCTTCAATCAAGACCGTCAACAAATTATGGGAAATCAATGGTCAGGATGTGGGAAGAATCACACCCCCCTAAAGTTAATAGGGAATGGGTGAGTCTCGCATATCGTAGGATAAAAAGTTTCATGACAGACCCATGGATTATAGACTTGGGACTCCTTCTGGAAGAAATGGACCACAAAAGAAACACCTTGAAGGAAATCGTTCTCACAACCATGGGTTTCTCCCAAGATCGTAACGTCCAAGGTGATGTGTTAATGGAGTCAGTGGTAAACCTTCTCAGAGGAAATGTCTTTTTGATGAAATGGTTCTCCACGATAATTCTTCTTAGAGAAATGACTCAATAGGCTAAAGGAATCAACTTAGAATATTAGCTCGGGGGTTACATGGCCTTCAAGGATCCCACACCTGCTCACCTTTCACACCTAGCATATGCGATAATGTGGGCCATGCAAATCATGAATGGGTCAACAACCTATGGGTGACGATGTGTTATAATATTTGGTCATGGATGGCGTTTTGGCTCCTAGAGACAACCCTTTGGTTGAGGAGAGTTCAATGCTAGGACATCTTATTCTCTCTTGAAGATAAATCAGTGTAGCTCAAGGGATTGGTGTAATGATTTGGATTTTGGTTCAATTACCTTCTCATAGGCAGATTCAATATACACATGAACATTGTATCATTCCCAAGAATAAATGTTCAGGTTTGGTGGCCGACACACAAAGAATGCAACTTAATTTGTCATTTCAGTAAAGATGGAGAGGAGAAATACAAGAGAGGAACCCGGTGCAGAGGGTTGGATAAATACAGAACCCTAGGAAAAAAATCTTGACATAATCATGAAAAGATAAAAGGAGTGAGGTGTGGAAATTATGGAGAGCATTTTAAGGCTTTCGACTCTATCTCTCACAGGCACTATCAACTACTTCATAACACTAGTAATTTTGCAATTTCATAGGTTCAAAACATATATAAATCTACAATTTCAGAGGTTCAAACCGCTATCACATCACGTAACTAAATCTGTGAATTAAGAGTGAATCCAACAGATACAATTACACAATTTCTGATGAAGAAAACACACATGAAGTGAAATACAGGGGAAGAACACATACTACATATCCCAAATGCTTGGAATCACTATAACTTCTTCATTAACATTTCATAATGAAATACATATCATCGCCCAGACTTGTGGGATTTGCAAGACAATAATAGGATGTTTGAACTAGGAAAATCCAACCCTTCTATTAAGTTCCTCTCCCCTTTTATAGGGATAGAATTCAAACAAATCGTTACAAAATATATTGAATGCTCCAACTGTCTAAACTACCCAATTTTCTGAGCATGCGAGTGGTCTAGCTGTCCTAACAGATTTTGATTCCCTGTTGAAATGAAATCTTTACAAAACATAATCAAAACCTGATGTGTCATCATTGACATAGAAAAATATCTCCATTGTCGATTCCTCTAATTTCCTAGGATGGACTCAGGCTCCCTTATCTAGACTCGTCATGGGAAGAAGATCTGGAGTTTGTGGGGAATTGATGAGCATATCACAATTATGAATCATTACCCTCTAATAATGGCCCTTTGAGTGATCTCCATACTGAGAACTAATTCTCAGTCACACTGCATAAAGACCAAAATGTACAGCAGCATAGCTTCTTTGAACTAATGGCATTTTTCTTCATTTAATCCCCTCTAACATGCATGATATATCGAGGATGACTTACTTCTCAACACAAAACAAGACCAAACTTCTCTTTGTATATTTTGGTCCTTCTCGCCTTGACCCAATGATCTCTACAGTTACAATTACTCTTGCGACACTAAAATACTGCACGCATTTAATTAGCTACAAATCCGTTCGTCTTTCAAGATTTTTGTGTCACAATGTCATATTAATTTCATATCGTAACTCTATTAAAATAATGTTATGAATCTATAACACTTTGATGCCTTCACCCCCTTTTCTCTTAACCCCCCTTCCAATCTCTCCTCCATGGGACCATGTGTTGTGACCGGAGGCTTATCGCTCAGGTGCTAAGGTCTTTGAAACCTTGTCGAGGATTTATCCCTTAGTGTAATTTGTCTCTCCCTTTGGTTCTTTTGGGTCCCAATAACCAAGTGCCAACAGTGCATCAGAGCCATTTTAATCATAAATTTTATCAAAAGGCTCTTACGGTGGAGTTCCTATCTCCCCTACCTCTGAAATACTTTATAGCAGCTAGGAGCCCTGCACTCTCTACACCCTTGGTCCTTTGAGTCCTCATAACCAAATGATACTTCACATCATAGTCCCCTTCATTGAATCATAACTTTTCATAAAATTAATTTAACAAGAGTTACGAAAATTCCATCCTCCAAAAGACCGACCTCCAAAATGACGTCATACTAACATCACCGTTGCCACGTGATGCCCCCTAAATGGTGACATGTGTCACCTAGATTTTCCCTAATAGGTCTCGAAAAATTCCGAAACTGATTTTCATGTGTCCATCGTATGTCCAGATCATGCTGACATCATCTGCCACATCTTCTCCCTTAGGCCAATCACCAGCCACCATGTGTCTCCCTTGAGGCAAGAGAAAGGATCCTTGGGGTCCTTGGTTTCGTGAGGATTTCCTTTTATTTCCTCTTCCCCTCACTACTTCGGTGCTTCTAAATAAATCCAATTTTAAAGGAGCTACGAAAATATGATATTTTGATACCACTCTACTTCGATGTCTTCCCCTTCTGATATCGGGTTCATAAATGTTGAGGCTCTGATATACTCTCTGCCTCTCCTTTTGATTGCCTTCTCTAATATTCATTTTCAGGTCCGCCTTTTAAATATATTGTTGAGGTCTCTTATGTTTCAACCTTCAAAATCCTGAAGCCTCGATATGTTGCATGTCACTCCTTCTGATATCGGGCTCTGATATCATCGACTCCCAAATTTTTCCTCTCGATTAAATATTGGCCTCCCTTCTCATTTCCCTTTAGCATATTTAGATAACACTTGTCCTTCTCTACACCGTCGATACAAATAGGACCATTTGACACAAAAATACAAGATGGTATGACAAGTGACAACATCAGCTCCAATGGGGGACAAAGTATTGAGAACCTGCATATTAGTTCTTTCTATCCATTGGGCATGGAGTCATTTTATTTAAGTACATAAAAAGAAAAAACAGAAACACTCAAAACTTAAAGCATTACTGGTATGTACAATGGCTCACTAGCATATACAATGAGTGAAAATGGACCTCTTTAATGCTAGAAATAGTGCTTGAGAAACTGCCCATTCACAGGTAGTTCAAGCACCCAACCATCCAAGTTTTCCAGTAAGAAGGTATTATTTCCTTTTGTTTCAGATATTTTGACAAGTCCAATCCACAAGGGATCAAACTTCCCATGTTTTCGTTTTTCCTCCCTCCTAACATCTCATCTGAGTACCAAATCTCTTGGCTATAAAGATCTATCGCTTGCCTTTTTGTCAAAAAGAGCCTTCATCTTCTCTCGATACCTAATCAAATTCTAAGTTACCTCCCCTCTGGTTTCTCACAACTCTACCAACTGATTTATTCTCTTTGTGAGAAATTTGGGCTCCTCCCCGATATCCTGTAGAATTTTAGCCACTAGCATGGCTAGCTGGATAGGGAAAATTGTGGCCTTTCCATATACCAATTCAAAAGGAGACTTCCTGGTTGACCTCTTGGTAGTGACTTTGTTGGCCCATAAAGAAAATTTCAATTATGAATCCCATTTTTTCTAATTTTCTGATATGGTCTTTTTCAAAATCCTCACTAGAGTTTTATTTGAAGATTCAGCTATTCCATTCCCCTATGATGTTGTATTTTTGGCGGAAGCTTAGAAACTTGGTTGACTTGAACACCTAAGCGTTATCAGTGATAATATTCTTTGGACAACCTAACCGGGCAAGGATATTCTTCTTCATAAACTTGTTTACCACTTCATCAGTGGAATTTCTGACTGGGATGGCCTCCACCCATTTCGTGGAATAGTTAGTGGATGTAAGTATCCATTTGTGTTGACCGTTAGATGGTGGATGTATTTCTGCTATGAAGTCTAGCCCCCATTACCTGAAGGGCTCCTCCACAAAAATATGGATCAAGGGGAGGGGTGCTAACTTCTACTTCTCTACGAAAATCTAACATTTCTCACAGGCTCGAACATATGTATGCACCTCACTGAATAGTTTGGGCTACTGGAATCTGACTTTGAGGATTTTATGGGTCATGGATCTGTAGTTGTAATGTCACCCAAAAACACAGTTGTGGAATTCATCAATTACCTTGGAAATATCCTCTTCTACCCGGCATAATAGCAAAATCCCCACTGGATCCTTCAAATATAGCTAACCATTTGAGGTAACAAACTTGTGATCTTGTAACTTAAAGGCCCTGTATTTAACTTTGTCCAAATTTACTGTGAAATTCAGAAAAATTAAATAATGGACAATATATTTGTACCAATGTGAGGTGAGGTACTTCATTTGAATTTTCTATGTTGAGTATACAATGATTTTCTTCTCCTCTTCTCTTTTACTTCCTCCTCCCTTATCTGTCAGCAAATTTATACCCAGGGCCTTGCAGTTAGTCTCAGATAATATTTTATCCAATCCCTGCCCCTTGATCAGCATAGTGGGTTTGATCTCTATGTCATATTCCTAAATTTTGGCAATCCACTTGCCCCTTTGACCTTCACTATCTCCCTGCACTAGAATGTCTTTCACACTGGAAGTTGGAACATACACTATTATATTGGATTGTACGACATAAATTTGAAAGGCCTTCAGGGTTTTGACCAAGGCATAAACTTGTTTCTCTAAGATATTATACTTCAACTCTGCATCTTGCAACACCTGGCTGAAAAATGCAATCGGTTGTTTTTGTCCTTCATTATTTCTCTGCAAATAGAACAATTGCCACCGTGTTAGGAGAGACAAAAGAGAAAATGAAGAATGGCCCTTGATAATATGGGTTGGCTAGGACCAGGGCTTCTGCAAAAGATTTTTTATTCTATAGAATGACTCCCGGGCTTCTATGTTCCACTTGACTTCTCTATCCTTCTTCAACATTTGTTTGATTTTTTTGACAATTTCAACATAGTTTGGTATGAATCTCCTCAGAAAATTTATTCTGCCCAATAAAACTTGAATCTCCTTCCTTTTCATAGGTAAAAGAATATTATTAATAGCCTCCACCCTTTTGGGATCAATATTTACTCCTTCCTTTGCTACAATGTGGCCCAATAGCTTCCCTTCACTTAAAGCAAACTGAGATTTCTTCTATTTTTAGGATAGGCCATACCTTTTGCACTTTTCAAAGGTGCGCTGCAAGTGCTTGAGGTGCTTTTTTTCTAACTCAAAGAAGTCAGTTATGTCATCCAAATAGATTACTACGAATTTATCCTACTCTCCAAATGTTATATCCATCGCTCTCTGGAAAGTAGCTCCAACATTTATGAGGTCGAAAGGCATTCTGGCATACATAAACGTTCCCCATGGTGTAGTAAAAATTGTTTTATTCTGATGCTCATGGTGTACAATGACTTGGTTGTATCCAAAGAAACCATCCATCATGGAAATTCAAGCAGACCCTCCATGAAGCGCTTAATTTTTTCTTCATCTTCAAACACCTGCCAATACTTCACATTATCTGGTACTGACAACTTGTACTTGACCTCGACTTCATATCTAAGCAAGGGATTTGAGGAGGCTTAAAATTGCTTGCAGTGATGGCCAAGGAGTTTGCCATCTGATTTTGTTCTCTGAGAAAGAACTGAATATTGAAGGCTAAGAAAAATTTTCAACTAAATCCCATACTTGATTCCTGTAGGCCTTCAATCTTGGATGATTGGTTTGACATTGATTTTGTATTTTCTTCACCACCAGCTATGAATCCCCAAACACATTCAAGCACCCAACATTGTTTGTGGCCTCAAAATCTAGCTTGAAAGAGAGAGGGATCAATCTCCCCTCTGGGGATACCAATAATATACCTGCCCCATTTCCTTCCCTAGAATAAGCACCATCAAAATCCAATTTCCATACCTTGTCATGCTCCAATGATTGTTTGCTTGGCTGAGTTGTACATTCCACCTGGGTGTCTCCCATGATTTGATCAACTTCTTCTAATAATAGATAAGAAAAATCCTTCTCCTTACCATACACAGGGGCATTATTTGTGTAGTCTGCCTTTGTGAATATCTTCACAAATATGGATTCTTTGTATAATTGACACTCCTCTCCACCAAACACTAGAATCATAGCATGTGTTAGATCTAGTTTGATGGACACCCCAATTTTCGATCCCCATGACCTGGACAAATTCATACCAAATCTTGCAAGGATGTCAGCATATCAATGTCCATAACTACACTTTTCACTGGGATTTGGGCCAAATTGACCACTTAATATTTGATAATACCCAGGCACTTTACTCTTTTGGAATCAAACGAGTATAGATCTTTGTTTTTTTTTTTACCTATAGTCCCAACTTCTCCATCACAGATAATGGCATTAAGTTATGAGTTGCCCCTGAGTCAAGCATACAATTATGTAGCAGTAGGTCATGAATCACCAACGTGACATAGAATGGGGCATTGAAAGAGTCTTACTCCTCCACATGGGCTCCAAACATAACCATGGGCCTCTCTTCCTATAGGTTAAGGATGTCCTGCAAGGGCGTAATGGTGGGTGAACTCATAAACTGAGACACTTGAGCTTTACAATTGGGTTTTTTCAATAATTCAATCAAAGGGACAGATATCTTGAATTTCTCAAAATCTCTTTGAAGACTAAAGGCAAAGGGTTTCTTATGAATTTTAGCAGACTCGGCAAGTTCTTTGTTCTCAATGCAGATTGGCTTCATCAATGACAGAAATTTATCTATTTTGGAGGCTCTAGACTCATTTAGAATGGGACTAGAGGATTCTTTTATGGTTGGTGAGATATGGTTGAGTGGTTTCTTACTTTTATCTGTTTGCTTTGGCGAACTTAGAAGAAGAGTTTTTTCAATCTGATCTTGTCCCACATACCTTTTTTTAGATGACCTGAGATCATATTTCCTATGTAACTAGGCTTGCATGAAATGATAAAAAAATTTGCAGTGACTGTCTATCTCCCCATCATCTAGCGGGGTGCCCAAATCAACCCCTTCTCCTAGTTTCTTTCCCTTTGCAAGAGCTGCAAAGGTGACCTCTTGCATTAGGGATTAAAATTTATGTTGGGAGTTGGCTAACTTGGTCGAGGGGAGTTCTTGTTTTCCAACTCTATTTTCATGAGTTTGTTAAGCAAATTCCTTATTAACTTGTTCATCTCATCTAACTTATGTTCTTGGGTTTCCATTGCATACCCTGAAGAATTGGCTTCTTCCTTTTCCCACCTCCTATCACCTCTTATCACCATATTCAACCTTACATTTCCTCTTTCCAGTGGAGGTGAAATTTGCTTCAACTTCTACGGCGTTTGCTTTGATTTCATCTAGAGTACATGACCTTCCTTCTCTAAGGGTAAACCCAAACTGTGGTTCAAAGGCCCCGACAAAACCCCTTTGGCAGCAACCTATGGGGTTTTAATTTTGGCAGGAATAATATTATATAATTTATCAAACCTCCTTATAAATTTTGAGACATATTCATTGTGTTTTTCTGCATTTCATTGAAGTATGTAAGGATATATGAGTGATCCCTTCTTTCCCCCCATTTCTACATGAAAGAGTTCTCCATCTCCTCCCAGGTATTAATTGAAGCATTTGGTATATTTTTGAACCATTTCCTGGCCTCTTTGTCAAAGGACTGAACAAAGAGTCTTAGTACTACATCTAGATGTTCTACATTCAGATTCTCAACAAATGCACAGTTTCTATATGATTTTGGGCTAAGATATCCTCCCCTCCCGTGAATCTGGGTAGGAGTTTAAGGTAATATTATAGCATCCCATTCATAGGTTGTGGCAGATTGAGTGGATCATATCTATTAAGTACAAAAACAAGGACCGTTGTGTTTTTCAATGGAGGTGGTAGAATATTTACCACAGGGCTTGGTTGGGGAGTTGTATGGATTATGGCTATCTCGAGCTCAACAATGCTCTGATTCGGACTATTAATGAGGATATATTTAATTTCCTCAACTTTTGGGAGGGTTCGAAAAGTGAAAAGAGGTGTATCGAGAGAAGCCTCTTCAGATTTGGTTCTTGGGGAAATGGGTTAAATAGTTGACAATGTTCTCCTGAATGTTCCAAGGCTTTGGAAGAGGGCTCAGAGGAATTTATATCAATCTTCTAAGAGCTAGAAGTTGTCATTTCAGGATATGGAGTAATAGGGGCCCTCTCTTTTTTATTCCTCTTTGATATGATTTTTTTAGGGTAAAATACAGGAGGAGTCTTCTACTAAGAATTATTAGAACGAGTATGAGGCCTTTTGAAAGCTAGGATGATAAAGCAAAGATTTTAAACAGTGGAACTGCCAAAGTGAGAGATCTTCATATCACACTTTCTTTTCTCACCTTAAAAGACGAATGTACTAATGTCGTACCTAGGGAAAAATATTCTGATTTTCTCCCAGCAATGGTGCCAGAAGATGTTGTGGCTCCTAGAGACAACCCCTGGGTTGAGGGGAAGTCTGTGCCTAGGACATCTTATTCTCTCTCGAATATAAATCAATGTAGCTCAAGAGATAGATGTAAAATGATTTGGATTTTGGTTCAATTACCTTTCTCAAAGGTAGGTTCAATATACACATGAACAATGGATCATTCCCAAGAATAAATGTTCAAGTCTGGTGGCTGACACATAAAGAATGCAACTTAAATTGTCATTGCAGTAAAGATGGAGAGGAGAAATAGAAGAGAGGAACCTAGTGTAGAGGGATGAATAAACATAGAATCCTAGGCAACAAATCTCGGCATAACCATGAAAATATAACAGGAGTGAGGTGCATAAATTAAGGAGTGCGTTTTAAGTCTTTCGACTCTATCTCTCATAGTAACTATCATATATTTCGTAACATCGGTATTTCTACAATTTCATAGGTATCATCTGTTAATAGATAACATAGATAAATCTACAATTTCACAGGTTTAATCCACTATCACATAACCTAAGTAAATTTGTGAATTAAGAGTGAATCCAATAGCTACAATTACACATGCAATGAAATACAAAGGAAGAACACATACTACTTATCCCAAATGCTTGGAATCGCTAGAAATTCTTCATTAATCTTTCGGAATGAAATATATTTCACCGCCCAGACTTGTGTTATTTTATAGACAATAACAACCTATTGTAACTAGGAAAATCCAACCCTTCTATTAAGTCCTCTCCCCTTTTATAGGGAGAGAATCAAACAAATAGTTACAAAATATATTGAATTCTCTAGTAATCTGAATTGCCCAGTTGTCTGAACATGTGAGTGGCCTAGCTATCCTAACATATTTTGATTCCCCTTTGAAATGAAATATTTACAAAACATGATGTGTCATGATTGGCATAGAAAAATATCTCCATTGTCGATTCCTCTAATTTCCTGGGGTGCACTTAGGCTCCCTTATCTGGACTTGTGGTGGGTTGATCATCTACATTTTGTGGGGCATTGATGAACTGATCGCATTTATGCATCATTAACCTTTGAGAATGGGCCTTTGAGTGATCTCCATACTAAGAATTAATTCTCAATCACACTGCACAAAGACCAAAATGTAGAGCAACATGGCTTCTTTGAACTGATGGCATTGTTCTTCATTTAATCCCCTATAATGCACATGTTATATCAAGGACGGATTACTTCTCAGCACAAGATAGGACCAAACTTCTCTTTGTAGATTGTGGTCCTTCTCGCCTTGACCCAGTGATCTTTATAGTTGCAATTACTCCTGTGACACCAAACTCCTGCACACATTTAATTAGCTATTAACTCATTCATCTTCCATGCTTTTTGTGTCACAATGTCATAGCCTTTTCGTATTGTAACTCTATTAAAACAAATGTTACAAAGTTATAACACTTCGATGCCTTCAACCCCTTTTCTCTTAACCCCCCTTTTGATCTCTCCTCCATGGGACCATGTGCTTTGACTGGAGGCTTAGCTCTTGGGTGCTAAGGTATTTGAAACCTTATCAGGGGGCTATCCATTAGTGTACTTTCTCTCTCCCATTGGTTCTTTTGGGTTCCAATAACCAAGTGTCAACAGCACATTAGAGCCCCTTTCATCATAACTTTTCTCTAAAGGCTTTTACGGCAGAGTTTTGATCTCCCCTACCTCTGAAATACTTTATAGAAGCTAGGTGCTCTGCCCTCTATATGCCCTTGGTCCTTTCAATCCTCATGACCAAATGATACTTCACATCAAAGCCCCCATCATCGGATCAAAACTTTTCATAAAACAAATCTGGCAGGAGTTACAAAAACTCCATCCTCCAAAATACCGACCTCTAAAATGATGTCATACTAACATCATCACTGCCACATGGCAACCACTCAATGATGACATGTGTTACTAGGATTTTCCCTATTAGGTCTCGGAAAATGCTAAAACTGATTGCCACATGTCCACCATACGACCACGTCATGCTGACATCATCTACCACGTCTTCTCCTCGAGGCCAATCACATGTCGCCATGTGTCTCCCTTGAGGAGAGAGGAAGGGTCCTTGGTGTCCTTGGTTTTAAGATGATTTCCTTGGTATTTCCTCTTCTCCTCGCTACTTCGGTGCTTCTAAAGAAATCCAATTTTAAAGGAGTTATGAAACTCTGATATTCTGATACCACTCTGCTCTGAGGCCTTCTCCTTCTGATACCAGGTTCTAAAACATTGAGGCTCTGATATGCTCTCCCCCTCTCCTTCTTATTGCCTGGGTCCACCTTTTAAATAGACCATTAAGATCTCTTATGTGTTGACCTTTGAAATTGTGAAGTCCTGATATGCTCCCTGCTGGTCCTTCCATTATCGGGTTCCGATATGATCGACTCCTAAATTTCGGCCCTACCATTTGATTTCGGCTCCCAAAATATTGGCCTCCCTTCTCATTTACCTTTAACATATTTAGATAACACTTGTCCCTCTTTGTATCATGGATAAATAGGACCATTTGACACAAATACAAGATGGTATGACATGTGACAACATATGGGTTGGCAAATAATACTCCACTGCCAAGTGGTAGCCATAGGCTAACTCGAATAACCGTGTGGGCACCACGTGGTGGGATGATTACATGGCACTAAAATTTAAGTGGCCATTACTTTTGATCTGGTGGTCAAATTAGGACAAAATTCATATCACTAGAATAATATCGACAAGATGAATGCAACTATGTCATCCATTTAAGGTTTTGAATAAGTAAAAAAGATCAATATTTTTAGATCCCATTTCCATTACACTACCTTGGATCTCGAGTCAACATAGTAACCACCTCCTTCTATCATATGATGTGGGCGGCTTAGGAGGGGGCGTGTTATAGATGGCACAAAGTAGGAAGGTGCAATGCAAAAGGAGCACCATGTGCAACACACAAAATGCCGGCTGGAAAAGGACACACGCAAAGTAGATCATTACAGTTATGATCTAAACATGTATGGAAAAAATGGAAAGCATCTTCATGATGGACATTATGTAGGATATTTGTTGGAAAGGGAAAGTGGTCGAGTGGAGGAGAAGTGGTTAGAAGACATTTCAAATAGGAAAAAATTGTTGGTTAGAGTGCATGGGATAACTGGGAGATGTTGTTAAGAAGTGTCAGAGTGGTTAGATTGACGTGGGGGACTGGACAAGTTGGACAGAGCCTAGATGCATGATGATGAAGAATATGTTAAGGAGCAATAAGAGCTCCAGAATTCTTCAACTTGGGGTTGGCCCAATTTTTTGTTGTTTTTATTTCTTTGTTATTTATATGTTGGTAGCTCATCACTCAGTTTACCATGCATTGAGTATCTATGCTAAACCTATATTAGCATATGTAATATGCACAAATTCAACCAATACTCTGTAGTGTTGAAGGATGTATTGTTTCTATGTTTTATGAATGTTAGATTGGTGAGCCAAATTATGGAGTATATCGTTGTAGCACATTACACATATTTTCCCTTTTATAAGTAATGGAAGGTATGGTTGGGTTTCTCTGTACATCTTCTTGTGGTTTTATTTGATCACAATATGCATGGCGATGTGTGTTTTCTGATGTTATTCCATTATTTATAGCACATAACTGATTAATCAGGATGGACGTTGTGAGCTTGTGTTGTTATAAAGTATCGCGTAGCCTAGGAGTTAAGTGCATGTCATGTTAATTTTATGAGTATATATATATGTAGATTAGGGGAATTAAATTGTATACATAACACTTCCATCTGACTAAGGAAACTTAGTTCTAGCAATCCCCAATGGCACCTTGGTTGAGGCGTCATCCACTCTATTAGGTGATGTCGAAAGGATTGGTGCTGGAGAGGGTTTTGTTGGCTGATATTGCATGCCAAATCGAGTTTGCCTAATCTCGTGCGAACATTCGCCTTGCCTTGCAAGGGAATTGTTAAATTTTGATAAATAACTTCAAAAAGGAGAAAAACAAGAGTCTACCAAGTACATAAGGAATAGTTGTCCTCATTTAAAGAATATATGGAGACTCTTTATCCAAGTTTTGTAAATTAATACTATTCCACTCCATTTAGTGTACAACAATTAACTCTTTAAACTCTTTTTAGTTATATATTCATATCCCAAACATTTAATTACACACACACACACACACACACATATCCATGTTGTATCTAATTTTGTATTCCACATGCATCCAAGGGTGACTTCACCCACTATTATGTTTTCTAATAATGTTAATTGCATAGTACTATGTTTATTGTTTCACCTTGAAATGAAGGAAGAATACTCTAGTGTTCTAGCATTGATTCTAGGTATGTCGATTTATTGTAACAAAAATGTGATGTAAGTTTTCAATAAAAATAATTAAGCAAATAAGAGCAAATGTAGTTTTCTTATGTTATAGACATAAAAGTTTGTCAGGTTTACCTAGACTATTAATGTGATGGTATTATTGAATACCTTGATTAATTTGTGCTTAAGATTACAATTTTTTTTAATTACACATTTTCATAGTCTATATATAGTGTATTGTGTTAAATAAAAATGCTTAATCTACAACTCTGGTTTAGATTAGTTACTCCTTGAATTTTCTTTGGGTGTTATAAATACAAAAGAACATAAAGATATGCATGGAATTGACATGTATATTGGATGGATATATACATAATATGTATTCTATTTATAATTTGTAAAGTACAAAAGATCTCATCTCGAATAAGCTTCCTTGTATTCAACTCATGGAATTTTTCACTTGTACAATGATCTATATATTTTTACTCCTGAATATAACTGATTGATGTGAGAAAAAAGTTAAAATGTGTTTAACATGTAGGGATCACTTATACTTGATTAGAATACAGAGAAATAGAGATGAAAAACACTATTTGCAATGATTGTACAAAGTTTCTATCAATTTCCATTAGTTTCCTTTTATTTTTTGTAGGAATTTTGAATTAAATATGCTTTAGTTATCCCAAAACCATACCGCAACCTTCTCCTAAATCCTCACTAGATTTATTTTCTAAACTCTCATTGGAATTATTTTCCAAACCCTTTATTAAATTTTCTACTACTAATTTTTCATGGCCAAGAGGAGTAGTATTATTTTCAGACATAGAACTGAGATATTTTACCTTTTTTATGTGACGAGTTTAGGCTACAATTTGTTCTCTCTTAGGAGCTCCATTAATTTGCTCAAAATGCTTTAATTACTGAAGATTGTTTCCTATTACATGATCGAAAATAAATTTGTTTGAGGATATTGGATTTCCCATTCAATGCCATATTTAATGAAATTGTTAAGTAGATGTATTGTTTGATGAATCTTCAAACATTGACAAGATTTAAACTTGATATTGTTGTATTATGTTTAGTAAGATCAAGTATATCATCAAAATATATTAGCCTTAAGATGTTTGTGGTGACACTAAGGACAATCTCTATCAAGTCAATATCTTTGGTGTCATATTGGTTCCGAACTTAGCCTTTAAAGTTACATAGATGACCTATGGTGCTATTTTGAATTTCCAAATGCTTCCATATTTGAATGTCCTCTACAGTTCATTGTGTCATTTTGAAAAATATTATTTCAAAACCCCCCGATAGTTCATCAAGTTGGATCTAAAAATTTGATTGAGACATCTCTGAAAATGGTGTAATTATTCTGTTGATGGTGTTGGACCCGCCAACATTCAGGGGATCTCCTCGATATGAAGTCCCAATTAGACCTCACACCATTTAGTGTCGGAGTCCCATCTGGAATATGGCCTGGTTGTCGATGTAGTGGGTTTTAATGATGTGCCTTAGTTGCAATAATGCATAAAGTGATGTATAATGACCTAGGTGAGAACAAGTGTGTGACCCTATGGAGATTCAAGTGTGATGCATGAAGGTGCTATGACATGAAAGGGAAAATGAGTGAGCCCCTTAGAAGCCTGTAATAGTACGCGACTTGAAATGAACACACGGGCATAAATGACACCACAAGCTAATAGATGAAGTAGTTTACAAGTTAATAGTGATGAATTAAACAACAGAACGCTTTCAACAAGATTCTTACCAATGCAAAAGAAATAGTTCATAAGTATAAGTGTAAGTTAAATAACATACATTGCAAACATAGCAATAATATTCCTACTATATTTACAACATATGCATGAAAACATGTCGGCTTTGATTTTTTATTAAGTGAAATTTCCAATCATACATATACCATTGACGGGCCACTAGCCCCAATAGTGGAACGTGAAGATAGCATCACCTACTTCTCCAAAGAAATATACTCCCTCTATGCTACTGAGAAGCCAAGGCTCTCACAAACTCCCAAGCTCCTGATTCTAAGCCTAAGCCTAGCCAAAAGCTTGGCTCCCCAAAATCCCTTTACATGAGTTATGAAGGTATATTTATAGCAAGAGGGGATGACTCTTCAACTCCTCTTTGTGACTTTTTGACTTCTCTCGTGACTCTTCAACTTATTTACAAAATGACTCATTACATTACATCATGACTCTTCACATTCCAACATTGACACTTGGAATTCCAGTTACAAATTAATTACAAATAATATTACAATTTGCACTCATACCCACATAAGACAAAATTGGGTAGAGCCAACTAGACAACCTAATAAGACAAAACATATCATGCTTTAGTTTGGGGAAACTCTGGCTCAACAACTTCCACTTGATGTTTCTTGACCACATAAGGGTGTCACACTTTCTATTGTGCAATGGTATCCCCAAATTGTGCGATGGTGTTAGGCTAGAAGCGGACTCTAGCCTTTAGTTAACTTGTTATTTTATAAGTTCTTAGTTATCTTGTATATTTGGGAATTAGGTATCTCATTTCCATACCCATGATTATAGATTATATCTTACGTGTTACGATTTTAAGTTATATGTTGTGTGTTAAATGAGTATCTGGATAGAGATGATAGTAATCTAGTTTATGAATGATGTGAAGGTTCTATGGGTTTGTGCACAGTTATATATTGTTGTAACCAAGACTTGTAATAAGTTGTAACACCGTAAGATTCATTGTTTTAAAATGATATGTAACATTCTTTAATTGTGACACAAGCTTGCATACCTCCTTACTACTGAATGAAGAAGTCCTATCTCATACCAATAATTGGAAAATTAGGACTGATCTACATAAATCACATTGTGTAGCATTGAATTTGGGAAATTGTCCTTTAGTACCATACCTTTCTCTTAATTTTGGGTTTGGTGTAATTAGGCCCTATTGGATCCCCTTTATCTTCTTATAGACATGGAAAAATACCTTTAAGAGTCATATTCAGGCCTTGGTCATCATTCTCAAAAAAAAATTGTCTGGGGTAGATGCCCTAATCTTAAGAAATCCTTGTAAAATTCCTTAATTTTTTACTTTTTTATTACCTTGGATTTTCTCTATAGAAAACTAGTGATCCAGGCATTCGATGGTGCCAAGGGCCAACACAATTATGAGGAAACCAAATAATTATGAAGCCAAATCTCTTGTCAAATGCCTTATTGATCTAATGAGCTAGGAATTTGGGTGGAAAGTGCATAGTTACTTTTCATATGGGTTTGATTTCATCTGGTTTAGATCTTGTGATCGAGTATATTTCATATCTAGTGATTTGTGCATTTGGAAAGACAAGGCATAGTTCCTTTTCATATGGGAAAGATTTTATCTGGGTATGATGTTATGATCGAGTGTATATTTGGTGATCTGAGGTTCGGGCCCGACATGGGTTGGTTCTTTTGTATGAGGATCATATCTCATCTAGGTTGTATTTCACTATCAAGATGTATTCACATCTGGGATCTGAGGGGATTCACAGGTGGACGATGTTGAGAATATTTTGAAGGCCTGGATGTGGCGGTGACCACTCCTTTTAAGGCATAAGTTATCTTTGATATTCCCATATTTGAAGGCCATGTAGATGTAGATGCCATAAATAGATGGTTAAATCTATTGGAAGGATATTTTTTATGTCATGACTTTTCCAATTGGGAAAACATTACTTTTTCACTTCTTAGAGTTGCCCCACATGTCAAGGACTGGTGGGAAACCTATTATGAACAAAAGGACAAGAGGGAATCCTCATTGTTTTCAGCTGCAACCACTTGGAATTATTAAGAGACACCATCAAGGAACAATATTACCCTCTCGGGAGCTATGAAAATAAATATATAAAGTGGACTATGTTGCGGTAGGGAAAGGACCAAGATGTGTCGGAGTTCACCAAGTTTCCCATAACCTTCGCATGAAGATGGGTATCAAGGATTCTGAGCGGCATTTGGTACTCAGGTATCGCAGTTGTCTACACAAGTACATCTAGGACGAGATGGAGTTCTTGTACATCTCCTTGCTTGGCACTACCTATCGATACATTGTCAAGATCAAGCAGAAATTTAAACAGAAGAAGCGATACTTTGGATCTGTGAATTCGAAGTACGGGAAAAGTGCCCCCAAGCTGTAGAACAAAGGAAAAATCCAAGGCATGGTGACCCACGACAACCCACCAAATATGCAAGTGAAGAACAACACCACGAAGACAAGGAAGGACACAGGGAAATGATGTGATTTCCGTATGAGCCCCACTCACAACACAAGTGAGTGTCAAGCCAAGCAGTCACTAGTGGCCGAGCTGAAGGCTTCTGAATGAGATGCATGTTCTGAATCTGAGTCAGAAACCTACAAGGGGAATGGAAAAGGGAAGCATATTATCAATGCATATCCTAGTGCCACTGTTTCCACCACCAACATCTAGAAAGATGAGCCTGAAGATCCAGAGGAGGGGGAGTGACTCTTCCACTCACAGATGTGGGTGAAGGGTTCCCCACTGCAGTTCATTGTCGACAACGAGAGCCAAAAGAACCTCATTTCAGAAAATATCATGAAGTGGTTAGGCCTACTGACCACACCACACCCACAGTTGTACACCATCAGGTGGCTTCACCAACAACGAGATCTTTGCGTCAACCAACAATGTCACCTTCAAGCCCTTCATGGATGAGGTATTGTGTGATGTTTCTCCTCTTGAATTTTTTGATGTATTATTAGGCCAACCATACTTATGGGAGCGACATTTCTTTTATGAGTCTAGGCCTCACACTATTATTATTACTTTGGGTGATAAGTTGTACAGGATACCAGAGGTAGCACTACGTACCACCATTTCTTTGATCACTACGAAGCAATGCAGTAAGATCATTTCCCAGACTAGGAAATTTGTTTTCCTTATTATTTGGTCTTGAGGAAAGAAGACGATTGTGGTGATGACCTCTAGACAAGGCTCCTCTGCATGGCAACAGTAGGTGGACAAGCTTATGGAGGAGTACAGAGACATCTTCACCTCACCCACAAGGATACCTCTACACTGTTAGGTCAAGCACTCCATCAATCTGACATCGGGTGTGACACTACCCAATGGATTGATCTATCGATGCTCTATTATGGAGAATGATGAAATCAAGAGGTAGATTAAGGATTTTTTGTATAAAGGGCACATTAGACCAAGTTCATCACCTTGTGGGAGCTCGATCATGTTGTTACAGAAGAAGGATGGGACATAGAGACTCTGTATTAATTATCGGGCCCTTAACAAGATCATTGTTCAGAACAAGTATCCAATCTCATAGATTGATGAACTTCTAGAACAGCTTAAGGGGGCCAACTATTTCAGCAAGATTGACTTGAAGTTTGGTTATCACTAGGTATCGATTGAACCAGTTGATGTGTGGAAGACTACCTTCAAATCCAAGGAGGGCCTTTTCGAATCGTTGTTCATGCCTTTTGGGTTAACAAATGCCTCCACAAACTTAATGAGGTTGATGGATGACATATTGTGAAACTTCACCAACTCATTCGTGGTGGTGTATTTGGGTGACATTCTGATCTTTAGCCAGAGTTGGGAAGAGCACCTCCACCATATTCGACAGGTCCTCCAAACCCTACGACAACACAAGTTGTGTGCCAATTTGGAGAAATACACTTTTGGTATGACCTAGGTTCAATATCTAGGGTACATTATTGATGAGTGGGGCATGCATGTGGACCTAGCCAAGATACAAGTCATTCGGGATTGGCCAACCCCAACCACTCTAACAGCGCTCTGCAGATTTATAGGCCTTGCCAACTTCTACCGCAGGTTCGTGTTAGGGTTCTCTCATATCACTTGGCCATTGAATCAAGTCACCAAGGGAGGACCAAAATAAAATTTCTTTTGGTTTGAATCCCAACATAAGGCATTTATCGAGTTGAAGCATTGCCTCTACTCTGCACCAATCCTCACATTACCGAACTTGCAGCGACCATTTGAGATTGAGACAAATGCCTCGGACTGTGCTATTGGTGTAGTTCTTACTCAGCTGGGGCATCCAGTGGCATATCATAGTGAGACACTTTCAAACATGGTCTAAAAGTATCCCACCTATGACAAAGAGATGTATTCCATTGTGCAGGCTTGCCGATAATGGAAGCATTACATTCTGGGGAAGGAAACGGTCATCCACACCGACCAATGTTACATAGTATTTTGTCACACCTCCTGAACTTGCCTATGACATACTCCGAAGTGCTTGAAACATGACCATTATACAATATACTCATCCATGTATACAGCTAAGATCCCTCCTAACACTTTGATTTGAAAATGCCTTGAGCGTTCCCCAGAGAAATAGCTCTTAAAACCCTAAAATGAGAATCATCGCTCTTATAAGGCTTAAAACAACGATGGTCACTTGTTACACTGTGCTTAACCAGTAATGGCATCGCCATGTTCCCTTTCATACCCGCGAAGATCCCAAAAAGGTAATTTTCCCAAAGAGGATGAGAAGCTTCATGATCTGGAAGCTTCCAGAGCGGCGAGCTAGAGGTTGTTTTGCATAGATGAGGTTGAATCCTCCCAAGTTGAACTCTTGGTCTTATCCCTATGAGCTAGCTCCTTGAGATGAGGGTATAATCCTATCTTTGGAGAAGTCATAATTCCCTTTCCCAGCCTATAAATTCATTCTCTCCCATTCTGAAATGGCTGGTCTATGTCTATTTGCACCCTTATGCTAAGTGTATGCCTAGAGGCTATTCATTAGACTCAGAGAAGGAGTGCTTGGAGAGTTCTTGGCTTGGAGTATGATTACCACTCAAGGAGAGCCTTTCGACATCAATGCTTTGGTTGTAAGCTTCTCTTTATTTCCTAATGATATACAATTGTTGGTTCATCTTCCCAAAATGTATATGTTCATGTATTATTTAGCTTGACATTCCTTGATTAGTTAAGTAGGTTGTTATTGGATTTTCTATTGGCTTTTCCATGCTTTGTTGTCCCTTGATCACTTGTACAGGTACATAAACACTGAGAGAAGCAAGACAAGGTTGTGACACAAACAGTTCAAGGCCCTAAACAAACGAAATCAGAATAGTATCATAATGAGGTAGGCCATCTCCTTCATTCTTCTTTTCAGTTAAAACCTAGGAAGATGTCTAGTTGATTGTCACTTCAATTGCTAGACCCACTCATTGGGCTAGAGGGATCGTTTATGTCTGCAGAGAGGATTAACCTTGTCAACACCACCAACCCCTACATTTCATACAGACATAAGGGAAGATACAGAACAATCGCCATTAGAAATGGTCCACATACCTACAACAGTTCCATTTGAACATTAAGTACAAGAAGAGAAGCACCAAACATATTGCAGACTGCCTCAGCTAACCATTGGTCATGGCACTAACCACTGTGCTCGACCCTTGTGGGCATGAGACTGTGGGGTGGCCACATCTTTACAAGAGAAACCCAAAAATTGGCAACACATACTAGATGCTCCTGGAATGCAAGCAAGTTCCAAATTTTCACCTCCAGGATGCACTATTATGCCACCTGGGACACCTTTGTGTTCCTTCAAGCGAGCATGCCAAGATGATTTTTGAGGCACACTACAGTTAGGTCGTTGGACATTTTGGGGTAGAGAAAACAGTGGCAGTGTTCCAGAATTATTTATATTGGCTAAACCTCTGACAGGATGTTGGGAAGTACATCAGATCCTGCACTACCTATGCCATTGCCAAACCAGCCATCAAGAATCAAGGCCTATATACTCATATCCCTACTACTAGTTTACCTTGAATAAATGTGATGCATACCAATGCTGTTATGATAGTTACATTTCAATCTATCTGAAATCAAATGGAGGTGATAGAAATATTAAATGTGAAATAATTTTGTGATCACTTCAAGAGATTTTGTAGATATTGCAATGAAAATATTGTATATGTGAGCCTTGGTAACTGTTTGGTTGATTGAAGTCTAGGTTGCAGGAAGAGTGTTGGAATTGGGTGTGAGATAAGAAGCCCCAATATCACCACCTACAAGGGATCCCAACAACATGAATAAAAGTCTCAAGTTACAATATTTGGCTTCTAAATGAAGCATATTTGGGATAATTTATTTTTTGATTTGAAAATTTTGGGTATATATCATGAGAATTGAATGTTGTGACATAGGTGAAATGATGGAGCCAGGAGCTCAAGAAGAAGACTATTATGGTGACATTGGAGCCCTATGACACTCTGATTACCTCATGGGAGCAATTCATAATTGATACCTTCGCTATAATACTTCATGAACAATGTAGTGGAGCACGCTAGACCAACACTTTTCCATAAGACTCCATGAACATTATAATACAATATGTTAGACCAACACTTGGCTATAAGACTCTGACGATGACCCCATGTAGGAAAACCCTCAGACATGTAGGCTAATTGAAATGGGGGTTTCCTAGGCTCAGAATGGTGAGTTGTTGATGGGGGGCCATGCATGAAAACCTTTGGACAAGTAGACTACCTATAATGGGGGTTTCCTAGGCCTGGAAGTGTGAGTAGCTAATGGGCACCCATGCTAGAAAACCTTTGGGCACGTAGAATCCTCAAAATGGGGATTACCTGGGCCCAAAAAGGTGAGTAAATGATGGCAAAATAAATATTCCCAATTCTCACTAGCAGGTGAGCATGAAAGGGCATGTTTGGTGAAGACAATGAGCTAGATTTGTTACTTGTGGAGGAAAAGGAAGAAGAGAATAACCATAAAGATAAGTATCGGTGTAAAGTATTACCTATTAAAATTTTGGTTTAATTTAATATTTATGATTAATCTCATGGCAATTGGATGTTTGTGGTATAAGTGCATTGTTGAACTATCCATCAAGGATATATAATGTTGACTACAGATAATAGAAAAGTGGCACAACGAAAGCGTCATGGAGCTGGAGACTTTAGGGACTAGGCCATTATGGCAACACTAGAACCCTACAATATGCATTGACCACCATGAGATATTCTATGACAAAAGTGTTGTGTTATTAGAGAAAGCCAAAGCGATGTCTTGACTATGGGAATCTATCAAGACTCTTCCTATGCAAGGAATCCCTTCCAAGGAATCAATTTCTTGAGGGATAGGGGAAGCAAAGAAGAGGATGCTTGAACTTGGAAGGAGCTCGAATACAAGAAAGAGGAAATTTGAGTAAATTGGTTTTCAAGATTCATGTACATACTCATTGGGATCATAAATGCATTAGGTGTATCCCAAAAGGATAATAAGACAAATATGTTTCCTATGGAAGCCCTGAGGATAGTGAGCAACATGGTTGGAGATGACAATTTAAGACATGGGAAGTGTCATTGATATAAAAGTTGTAATTGTAAAGCTCAACTTTTATTTTCTGTTCTCTATTTATAGAACACTGATGATGGTGTTCCTTTAGGGATGGGTTGTAGCATCCCGTATTTTAACCTCGCTTTTTGTAATGGTGGTTACAACAACAACATGAAGAACCATGAATGGATGAAACTTTGATTAAACGTTTAAAACAACTGAAGGAAGGACAACCTTATATATCCTTAGTTCAAGGAAAGTTTCATGCTTTTCAGCATGCCTTGAAAGCCATGATTCTTACCTAGCCGAATTAAATGTTGAATTTGATTGCAATTGAGGAAAGCCATCACCTAATAGGTTTTAATATGATGTAGTTGGGATCGAATTGGAGTTGGTAGCATTTTGTTGATAGTTCATTTATGGGAGCATAGATTGGATGGGGGTAGTGCCCATTCCCCTTTCCCCCTTATAGATCAAGAAGACAACATGGAAGGGCCAAGTTGGTGCTCTCTTTAGAACACACAAATAGATGCTAAGAAGGATATATGCACGTAAAGTGGAGAGCATGACAACTCTCATTCTCTCTCTTACTCATGATTCCTCAATTAAGCTTTCATATTTGTTTTAGGCGGCTTCCTAATTGGTTCTTGATAGAATGGAAGCTATGGAGCATAATATGAATGACTGAGCAGTGATAGAGCTGACTCTAAGATTATGCCTTGTAATCTTGAGCTAGTGCTTTTTGGATTTTGATGATTATTCTCGTGACTGTGTTTGAGATGTTAAACTCCTTTTCTAAGCATGTATGACCAATTTCAAGCTCAAGAATTTATTAAACCACTACATTCTTACAGCTAGGTTGATGAACCACTAGTGCATATTATTAGTTGATGAACCATTGAGTGATTGCCATCTCGCTGATGAACCACCTTCATAATGGATTTAATAACCTAAAATTAAGCAACATATCCCTCTTGAAATTTGGGTGAAGCCTTGTGTTTTGAAACATAGAGTAAGTGAGCCACTATAGTGCTTACTACGAAAGAGTAGTTGATGAACCACTGGAATAGTGGACTCCATCTCTCGATTGTTTGACTAATCCATTGGTGTGAATTTCCTATGTGCAAGCATCCCCTCAAACTCAAGATCTAGCTCAGGGTTGGTCAACTGCAAGAAAGATTGCAGTGTAGTTGGCCTATGGTAGGGTGGAGTGTCAAAGTCCCTCCTTCAGTTTCCAACTAATCTAACTCACTTAGATAAGTAAAATGATTTATGCATTTGAATTATGGATGATGACCATGCTTTTTATGTTATTAGTTGATATATGGTTTTGTATGATGCATTAAAGAATTCCTAAATCATTGTATATTCATGGTTGAATAGTTATCTAAATTTTCATGGTGGTAATGAACGTTTGAATGATGTGATTATTGCCATCTTCAAGAATTGTGGGATCACCTACATGATTGTGACTAGTTTTCTGAACTTCGCTCAATTAACCTATTTTTTGAACTTCGCTCAATTAACCTATTTTTTGAACTTCACTCAATTAACCTATTATTTTATAAGTTCTCAACTATCTTATATGTTTAAAATTAGGCATCTCACTACCATACTATTGATTATAGGTTATATTACATGTTATGAGATTAAGTGGTGTGTGTTAAATGAGCATATGGTTAAGTTAATAGTCACTTAATTTATGGATAATGTGATGATTATATGGGTTTATGCACACTTATATATTGTTGTAACCAAGAATTGTAACCAGTTGTAACACCCTAATATTAACCATTTTAAATGATATGTAACCCTCTTGAATGATTACACAAGCATGCATACCTCCTTACTAATGAACAAAGAAGTCATATCTTATAGAGGAGGTTATCTAGCCTATAATAATTAGAAGAGTTGGATTTCTCTACAGAAATCACATTGTGCAGTGATCAATTTGGGAACTTGGCCTTTTGGTATCATACCTTTCCCTTAATTTGGGATATAGTGTAATTGGGCCTTGTTGGAGCCCCTTATCTCCTTCAAGACATGGAATGATAACTTTAAGAGTCAACTTCAGGCCTTGGTCATCATTCTTAGAAATTTGGTGTTCTAGGTAGATGCCTTGGTCTTAAGAAATCCTTGTAAAATTCCTTAATTTTCCCTTGTGTTAGAATTGCTGTAGATATCCAGTGATCGAAGCATCTAGTAGTGCCAATGTTAGGTCCCTATAATATTAGTGTATTCCCTTATTATTATTGTCATTGTAGCCCCTTATTATTATTTTCATTGTAGCCCCTTATTATTATTGTTGTGCTCATATTATCCCCATATTGTTATTATTGTGCCCCATAGAAGCCCACTATTGTTATTGTTGTGCCCTTACATTATTATTGTTATGTTGTCTCTTATTATATTGTGACCACTTAGACTCCTATATATAGAAAGGAGGTATTTTCATTTGTATCATCCAAGAATTGTTAATTTGTGTAATGTAAAGGAGGTTCCCCCCTCGAAGGGGCTACTTTTGAAGTCGTTGATCTATCTCTTTCTTCTATTTTGTGAGTTGGTTGCATAACAATTGGTATCAAAGCTTTGGATTCTAGGGTTTCGATGCTTCAAACAGGTCATCATGGCATTTTCTCTAAAACTTTTTTTCTATGAAGCTTCAAAAGCTTAAATTAAAACCCATTTGAGCTGAAATCGTGTTGAACTTCATGACTGAATTTCAGATCTTCTCTCACTACATTTTCGGGGACATGAACTGAGAAAGTTAGGGTTTTTGCAGGCTCTTGAATTTGATCTCAAACATGTCACCTTGGGAAAATCGTCATAACTTTCTATCAGAGCATCAAATTCAAATTTCATAAAAATTTAAAGAATTAGGACAGATTTTAGTTTGTTGGGTATCGTTTTTAGAGACGAAGTTCAAAACAATGACATGTGGCACGTCGTACAATTTTGCTCTACTGAACTAGTCTATAACTAGGTCATTGTGGAAGATTGGGAATAACTCTTTCTTAGAGAATCCAATAGCAATTAGACTTGTGGGGTTGGAAAGAGGACTCATAGGGCTATAACAGGCTACAATTTCAGAACTTGGAGATCCTAAATTACAGAGTTAAATTCATTTCAAGATCAAGCTCATACAAAGAGGAAAAAAAGATGTGTAGTTTTTTTTTTTTTTTTAATTTTGCATAAGTTTTGTTTGATAAAGTAGTTTGAAGTGATTCAAAGGGCATTTTGAGGCATAATTATCATTCATTGATGACCGGAAGAAAGAAAATGGAAATGCCTAGTAAGCAACCTGAAATCTTTACTGTGACACATGAAGAAGAGGAAAAAATGCAACATGATATATCAAAATTACGAGACCAAGTGCAACAAATTTCGCTCTCACAAAAAGTAGTTGAAGCTAAGATGGATGGTTTAAAGACTGGAATGGAATCTAATATGGATGGCATGGAAGCTAATATGGATGGTATAGAAGCAAAACTTAAAGGCGACATGGAAGATTTGAAGATAGATTTGACAAAGTTGCTACAAGAAATGCTTACTAATGGCAAAAGGGTAGTAAAGTAAACTCATGATGAGAACAAAAGAAATATAGTCATGATTTCATAGACTCTAACGTTGGATTGAAGACTCACCATGTTCCAAAGATCGATATGAGGAATTTTAATGGCAAGGATCCCGTAACATGGATACTACAGATGGAGCAATATTTCGATCTCCATAATGTGCAAAACACACAAAAGGTGCACATTGAAACTTTATATTTGGAACCCAATTAGTTTGTATGGTATCGATAGCTTCGCTCTCATAAACAAATTGTCACTTGGGTAATTTTTACGAAAGAAATGATATCACATTATGAGGATACAACAAGCAACACCTTTTTTAGCCAATAGATAAATCTCAAACAAAAGGGTTCAATGGTGGAGCACATTGAGGACTTCCAAAAATTGAATATAAGGGTAAAAGATATTCTAGAGGAGAATAGGATTGATGTGTTCATAGGGACTTTAAAAGATAACATCCAACATGAGGTTCACCTTTGGGAACCTGATTCATTAGAGAAGGCATTCAGGTTGGCGGGAAAAATTGAAAGTAAAATTATGGCAACCAGGAAGCCTACCAATCACAACTATAAATATGGAAGTGTTGTTGCCCCTAGCCTTCCACAACCTACAAGGTTAACACCACAAAAATTCGAAGAAAAAAGAGAAAAAGGGCTTTGTTACAGTTGTGATAGAAAATATATTAAAGGTCATACGTGTGTGAAGAACAAATTATTTTACATAGATTGTGAAGAGGAGGAAGAAAAAGAACAAGAAACATCAAAAGAAGAGGATACACACCAGGAACAAACCTTAGAGAAAGAAGAAATGAATTCGACCATATCTTGTAATTCATTGGTCAGAATTACCACTCCTCAAACTATCATCTTTCATTCATTTCGTTCATTTCTATCTTTCAGAAAGTGTCCTGATGATGGACCCCCTTTGGGGTTCGAAACGTCGACAGACTGAACTGGAAACTGTGGATAATCTGGAAGAAAAGGCTACAAAAAACTACCACAGAGGCTTGAAATCCAACTATCAAGATAGAAGGACATGCCAAGACGAAAAAGGTAATAGTGTTGATTGATTCGGGAAGTACCCATAATTTTATTCATTGTAAGATAGCCAAGGAATTGAATTGCTTCCTATATCCATCGCGAGAGTGTCAAGTGATGGTTGCAAATGGAGGAACCATAAATTTCTATATAAAGTGCCATAATATCAAGCTATCCATGGGAGAATATGTGTTGAATAGTCCAATGCTTTCTATTCCAATGGGTGGTGTTGATGTTGTACTAGGAGTCCAATGGCTACAATCTTTGGGTATGATAGCTTTTAATTTTCAAGAACTTTTCTTGAAAAAAAAATCGGAAGGAAAGGAAGTTGAATTAAGGGGTATCACAGGGAAACCGGGAAAGATAATCAACTCTAACAACATGACAAATCTTCTAAAGAAAGAACAACGAGGCATAATTGCACAATTATGTTTGCTAGAGGTTACCACATCGAAATCATCTATTTCTCCAGTTCTCCAAAAAGCCTTGGACAATCATTCCAAGGTATTTGAGACTCCCAAAGGCCTCCCACCTATTTGTGATCATGATCATGCTATTCATTTGATTCCAGGAA